>WBMZ01008998.1:0-101876 GCA_013400975.1 Atrichornis clamosus
CTTTGTTAAATTTTCTCTCCTCTCCCGTTGCAGGGGGAGGGAGCGAGCGGCTTTCGTTGGGTGCCTGGCATCCAGCCAGGGTCAATCCACGACAAGAAGATGCAAACTTACGAACATTTACATCTCTGTGTGCCCCATAAATATATTTTACAAGATGTTACTGCTACAATACTCACCAAGTTGTTCCAATCATTGAAGGAGAAATTCTCGCTTTAGTGGTTATCCTCATATCATGAAGTGTGGAGTCAGGAAGGCATCCCCATCAAGACTCTGGTCTGTCTGGGAGATCTCTTGCATGTCAAGCACTGGAAAAATGTGCAGAGAAGCTGTCTCTGAGTAGGCAGCAATTTATTTTTTGTACTTTTTACTGTAGATACATAAGTGGATGCACAACATCAATTACCAGAATAATTATTGCTGATTCTTGTTTTCACAGGAGGTCAGTTCATTACCACAGTTTCTTTGTCCTGGACCCATCAAGGTTTCTTTGTTCTGCCAGCTACTCCCCATCACAGAGGTTTTTGGTTTTCTTGGGACTCCAACTAAAGATATATCCTTCTTTGTCAGTATGTTCACCAGGTCACCATTGTGGTGGATACTATCAGGTGTATGAGTTAAATTATTTAAACTCTCAAGCTCAATTCTATTCTTTAGTGAGAAATTTAATTGGTTGCAATTTTCAACAAATGTTAAAGTAATAAAATAGTGTTCCTGACACCTTAGAAATACAACTGTGTACTCAGTTTTATGACATTTGTTTTTCTATTCTTCTCACATTAAGGCTCAAAAGACCTCTATGTGTAGAAAACCAGAGCAAATGAGCAGAAAATTTCTGGATAAAAACCCCAGTCTTTCTGTTTGGTTTGGTTTGGTTTTGTATAGAAAGATATAAAATATGTAGTAGATTTTTAGTCTGAATTACAGAAGTACTTGATTTCTTTTTTTTTAAGTGTGGCATGAAATTAATTCCAACTGCTTTCATACCCTTTTCAAAGACTGGAAATCAGAGAGATGTTAAGCGAGCGTCCAAGGGCATTGAAATTACTCTACAAGCTCTTATTTTCTGGACATTTGGTCATCATGCTCTTTTTATTATCCCTTCCTCCCCCAACTCTGTGTGTAATGCAATATTCATGACAGTCACAAAAGATTTGCAAAAAATAAAGGATTCATTATGGGTTTTAAAATGTTTTAGTTCAGCATTCAGTGAAATGCATATTATTATATTTACCAGGTGTACTGCAGGGGCCAATAAGCTACCATAGCAGCATATCAGCATTTTCTAAAAAGTAAGACCAGATGGTGAATTAAAAAAAAAAAAAAAGAAATTTTAAACCCCAAATTTTGGAGCATTTTGCTGAGCTGTGAGTAAGCATTTGCATTTGTAATTCCAGTCTGTTTCGGGCTGTACTTACTTTCCCTTCCATCTTACTTTCCCTTACATCTCCCATTCTCTTACTCTTCTTGTCCAGCTAACTAGCCATGAAATACTCTGAAGAGGAAGGTTAGGGAAAGCTCTCCATCAGTGCTGAGGATTCTATCTGTGTGGACATATGAAGGAATTATTGTAAGGCAGCAGGGCAAGCAGGATGGGTAACAAGGATTTGCCCAGTGACAGCACAACTGATTACCATCTAATTCTTCATAATCTTTTGTGTTTGGGGTTCTACTCTCTTTTAATGAGGGTATCATGTGGGGGATCTCTTATTATGCAGAAAATATACTTATCTCCTTAAAACTGGGTGAAATGCTGGACTGGGAATATGCATAGAAAGGGAGTAAAGGCATCCTCATTTCACTGCACGTTAGTAAACCCCGTCAGTATAAAGGCAGAATAAAATGGTATGTATGCATAGTCTCCATGTTTCCTTAATGTGAGATTTTATTTCTTCCAAAAGGAGAGGGGATTTTATCAAGGAGACAAAAGAAAGTAACAGGTATTAATCACATTTACTCCCCCTGTATTCAGTCTCTTTTGCCTTTCTAATACACACTAACTTGGGCACTGCATCTGCTCCTTGCCTTCATTGTCAGTGCCTGCAAACCAAGGCAGGAAGTGCCAGTGCTCTAACACTGTTGAGAGTTTGGCTCCCAAAGGACACAGGCCTGGACAAACCATGTACTGCCTAATGCTTCAGTCACCTGAGAAACAAAAGTCAGGAGGAGACACTGAGTGTTCTCTGGTACTGAGATGAGAGGGTCTAAGCCTTTCTTCAGCTTTTCATGGTGACATTGTGGGCTTGAACCTCAGCCAACCAAAAGATGTAAATATTCCTGGAAATGGCAAGGAATAATTGTCAATTAACATAAGAAAATAACATTGGAAAGGCTTTTTACTGTCTCATGTACATTTTGTTTCTTCTTTCCTGCTAAGACTTAATGTAACCACAAGGCAATTTTATCTTTGTCTCCTGAATGTCCTGATCAATATCTCTTTGTCTGTAATATGTAGCAATCAGTATATTCTAAAAAAAAAGCCAAAAGTAGCAAATTTTCTACAGTGTAAAAGATATTGATTGAAGCTACTTGGATTTTTGCCCCAAATTGTGGACAGAAAAGTATCAACCTACCATTTTTCTCGTGCTTTTCTCATACCTGCTACACCTCCCTGCATACATCCAAACATCCATAAATAGAAAAAGCAATAGAGCAAAAAAGCTTTCCATATAGAACAATAGGAAGAGTGAGAAAGACCAGATTTTTCTGGTCTACATTATTTAGCAATGAAGTTGTAACTCAATTCACTTTTCTTTTTATGGAGAGTTAAATATTTTAGTAGGCTCTGGTTTACTGAAAACAACCTACCAACCAACCACCATCAACAGAGAAACCCAAACCCCAACCCACCACAAAATTAAAGGGAAAACAATTGAATTGCTGAATGAAAGTACTGAATAGAACAAAACCATTCTCATCATCCTGTCATGCCAACTATAGGCCTCAGATGTGGGGGAACTCTATTGACATTTTCAGATTTTTAACTTTTCAAATGAAGAGTATTAGGGACTGCATGTAGGAATGGGCTGGTAACTAAAGCTTCAAACATGTTTCTGTGGATTTATTTGGAAGAAAAGCTCATCAAACTCCAAGTTCACAAATGTCTGTCTTACAAGTCCTACTATATTTATACAACTGAGATGATACAGGAATTGCTGATCGTCAGCTATCTGAAGTGACTTAAATGCTCCATGCACATGGGCTTCTAAATAAATGCTAGCAGTATTCCAAAGAAAAGATTCATAGCGCAGATTTATAATGCTTGCATCGGGCTGTGTGTCTGTTGTCAAACAGCGTGGCACATTTAGCTACATTGCAAAACAAAGTCAGATACACCATGACATGCTGCAGCAATCAAGATCTCTCAATTCTTACAGGTTTTTCAGCTGTTTTTATTAATATATACCTTCTTACATTTTCCTTCTGTTATCTTATAGCTCAGAGTCCTTGTAATGCTGTGAATGTTAAGACAGCATGAAAACCACAAATGGGACAAGCAAAATAATAGGGAATAAATTTATGTGAGTAACAGAAACCATAAAATAGTTCCTTGTACAGAAACCATAAAACAACCTATAAACTCTGCAAAAGAAAAATCTGAATCTCCATCTGGAATTTCATTTAAGTTATTAAATATTGCTTAAAAATGTAAAACGGATTTTGGGGTAAATTCTAGGTAAATATATCTATTTAAATTTCTGTAATATTTCTTGCTTTTAAGTAAGTTGCTAACACTGTGGAAGGAATTAACATCTGGTCAAGACAGAGGAGAAATGAAAACTTTTGTGAAACCCCGCTTTCATCAGTGTGCAAGACTTTGCTGTAAAGGACATTACAATAATTCTCTTCTATATACCAATATATATAAAAGGACATTACAATAATTCTCTTCTATATACCAATAATGGACAATGCCTACAGAGATTTCTATATTCAGTAATTTCCAAAGAAAACAAGAAAATTTTGGTTTATAAAACACTTAACTCAATAACTTTATCTGTTTTCTTCAGTGCACGAAAAATTTGATGGAATTTAAGCTTTAAAATTGCACCAGTGAGAAACCACTTTAGAGTCCAGGGAAAAATGGCATTGTCACTATGTCAGCAAAATAGATATATTTTTCATATCCTGTGCTTCAATTCAAACTAAGTATTTTGTGTGCATACAGGATAATTTATCACAGCTGAATCCTTCTGTAAGGAAAATTCTGTGCAGGCAGATTCTGTACCTCATTTATATCACTTCCACTATCAGGAAACTTTCAGCATCTAGGCAAATACATTTAAAATGTCCTTATTATAAACATTTATAATAATGTCATTTTATTCTATTGATGGTTATTGACTCTTATTCCATGCAAAGGTTAGTACACGCTATTGATCTCATCTGTCCAAGTTCAAATCAAATATAAATTTGTGTAATGTCTACAGTTTTTATATCATTCTAAAGATTTTGATATGGGTAATTTCTAATATAATAAGACACAAGAAACTTTGAATTTCTAAGACATGACAGGACCTTGAAGGTATTGAAAATTTTGCTCTGAATGCTTCCATCTCTCCAAATTCCCATGCATGTAATTTTGTTGTTAGATTCTGTCCTGTATTTCTGTGTTTTGTTCTAAATAAAAATCATAAATAAAGAAATAAAAACTTGGATGTTTTGTTGCATATTTCCATAAATAATCAAAACCTGAGCTCTGTTTTTCACTAGTTTTATTCCTTGTCTTTGCAATTTTGCAAATAGGGTAAGCCTATTCATATCTTAGTTTGTACTTCTTACTGCTTGTTTTTAAGATTAGATCTTACTTGTCTCCTAAGAAATTACCATTGCAAACCCCACCAAATAAATGAATATTGTATGATAACATTTCTGTAGAAACTTCACTGACATTGGTATGGTCTTCCATTATATTCTATAGGGATTTTTTGTCGGTCGTTTGGTGGACCAAGTATCTACAGTGCTTTTTCATTCAATTGCACATTTATATAAAGGTACCTTGACAACTTTGGCAGCAAACCATTTCACCTCTGTTTTGCATGGAGGTTCTCTCTGAATTCTTTAGACTGAGAATCAGAAATTTGGCTTGCAAAATTTCATTAGTAATCCAAGAAATGACTATAATTTATCGAATGGTAATAAATTCAGTGGGAGTCAATTACTTAATTATACTTAAATATGTGCTTGAGTGCTGTCCTGCATTGACAATTTAAAACTCCTCTTATTTTTCAAGTTTTAAGTCCATTTTTTGGGTCAAGAGTTGAATGGAAATATCATGTCACATCTAGAATCATCTGGAAAAACTGGAAATCACGTTAACAAAGTATTGTAGTTCAATCTTAACTCCAGGTAAAAGAAACATCTTTTCAGAATTATCAATCTCATGTTTTTCAAAATCACTAAAAGCACAATAAAGAGATGGCACACTCATAGTCTGTAATACCCCCAGCTGAGCAAAAAAATCACAGCATAGTACAGTGAGTTGCATTTTTGATCTATTCTCTTTTCATTAATACTTATTTTATAATTTATAGGTTCTAACTTCAGGAAGTAAGTGTACAGTCTGGCTATGTATGAATGGCTTTATTTGGTAAAAAATCATAGCATACAAATGATGGCTGAACAAGTTGTTTATCATCAAATTGTTGTAATGGAACGTATTTTTAAAAGTAATTTTAATGTATTCTTGTGCGCTCTTTGCTTATGATGCCTCTTCTATTCTCAGAGAGAACATGTATTTATATTCTCAGAGAGAACATGTATTTTTAATCACATATTGTCACTTGATTCAAGGTTAAAGACAATGTTGATTACCATAGAATGCTTGATTTTACAAATAGAATGTGTATTATGTGTATTGCTCTTTTTAAACATCTTTCTAAAGCGGTGATAAAGAGTGATAGGCAATACTCTTCGTGACAAATCAGTATGTTTCTGTCTACTTTGAAATATTCAATAGCTCAATTGTCATTTAGGTTTTTTTGTGAAATACCAGATGTTTCTGAAAATCTTTTGAAATGAATCAGTAATCTATTAAAGCTCCATTGTTAGAATTTTTGAATGAATTTTCAATACAAAAAAGAATTAGAAAAGATCTCCCATCACTGCTAAGAGGAATTTTACATGGAATGTTCTAGTCCAATTTTAAAACTTATCATTTTGCTCCCCTAAGGTCCTTGAATACTAAAATACATGGAGTGAATCAAATAACATCTAAAACAAGAATGAAAGAAAGTTTGAAGAGCGTGAAGTATGCAAACATTATTGATATTGGCCATAGTACTTCACAGGAAAGAGGCAATGCCAGTCCTCATAAGTCTGAAAATATTTTATCTCCCTAGTATCTATTTCTTTTCTTGAGCAAGAAGGAAAGTATGACTTTTATAAAGCGACGATAAATAGGGGTCTATAATACATACTATAACAACTGCTTTTTGTTATACTTGATGTTATGACCTTATGTGCAGCTTTGCCTATTTCCTTTATAATCCATCAGCCACAATTTTTCTATATCTTTTGAAGTAAAACAGAGAACATTAGCTAAAGAAATTACATTATATAAAAAAGATACTATCAGATGGAAGACTTCTGTTTTTAATTTACTTTGTGTTGACACAGATTTCTATCTGCTATCACTTTTTCTTATCAGGCTGATGAAATAGAATTTGTGCAGTGGATACATAGAAAGCTCACTGAATGGCTATCTGTCATAGTCAGAAAAGGTGCTATCTGTCATCAGTGGAGACTTTATTTACTTTTAAAATTGTTTGCCCATACACAGAATATCAGCCACAGTGTCCTTGTCCTTTGCTTTGAACAGTGTAGTTATTAGAAGTGAGGGAACTTGTACTAAATAACATAACCTCCATTTCTGCTCACAGATATTCTTACAAACATACAATCTGTACACTAAACTAAATCTCACAATTGAAAATAGTCCCAGAAAATATCAAGTATTTATTCAAAGAGACAATAAAGTAATTGCCTAGTTTTAAGCATGTCTGTAACATTGTTCCGCTTGTACCATTTCCATAGTAAAGAGGGACTATGTACTTTAGCAGCTTTACCTATTGTGGTTAAGAAGTTGAATCTCATTATCCTAGATCCTTCTGACATATCACATGTAGAACTTCACACAATGGCTTCTATTTTAACATGAGTTGTCCTAGACTTAAATTAAGGAACTTAAATTAGGGAGCTTAAATTAAGGTTAAAAACCAATTACTGAGTAGCTTTTCTTCTCATGAAGAAGTCTTGGGCTGAAATGAAAGAGATCAGAATGACTCAATAAAGCTTCTTGTCACTGGCTTATCACTGTGTTCCCTTTGAAAGAAGAAAATGAAACAGCAGAAGTAATATGTGTTACTGTAAAAAATTTTCACAGTGTAGTGAGGCACTGGATCCCTTAAAGGCAGGGTCTGTAGATAAATACTTTTAAGAAATATATTTATTGAACTTGTTTTGAGATGACTCTTGAAGTCCAAAACTCAATGCACAATTTCCTTTTTTTTTCCTTTGGCACATTTAGACTCTGATCAGAGTCCTGTACAAACAAAAATGCAGTCATTTGAAGAAATATAGTGCAAATGAAAAGACTTCTATGGTGGTGGTTCTCTGGCTATATATTTCCCGTACATTTCTGGTTTGTTTGACAAGTTGTTGGGGTTTTTTTTTCAAAAAAATCTGCTCCTAAATTACAGAGATGTAAGACTGATATCTTCTTAATATAGTCATCAGCCCAAGAGAAAACTTTTTTTTTTAGATTTTCAAAAATGTTACTTTCATCTTCAATTCCATACCTGAAGTGACTCCTTATTTTAATTAAGAACATCCTAAGCATGAGCAGTGATATTAAAAAGTAAGCACATCAAGAGACACAGAAATTAAAGATTAACATCGTAATATCTTACATTTAAAACTGTCCAATGATGATGAAGAACAACTGTTATTTTACAGAGCTTATTAACATGGAGACTGTAAACCTTGATGAAGAAGTCACTGTGCTAAGAATACTGAAGAAAAAAAAGGTAATTCAATGAAGGAGGAAAATCAACCTCAAATACTGTAATGGCACAAATATTCCATTCCAAAATGTGCAGGGGAATTTCAAGTTGACTGATATTTTGTGTGATTGTGCGCAATGTGAAATTGTATATGTGCAAATGACAAACACAAAAAAGTGTGAAAAGAATGTATATTCCCCCATATGACTGTGCTACACAATAATACTGTGCTGCTGGGAGCACAAAATGTGCCAAACCAGTGTCTAAATGACATGGAAATTTTCTTGGTAATTGGTGTTTCTAGTTCCTGGAGGATTCCCTTTAATGTACCCTTCAGGAAGATGCTATTCTTTGGGCTGTGTTGTTCCCTGCCACACAAGCAGGTACTGTATTAGTGAGAGCAGTTCTGTATGGGAACTCTTGTTAGGATTGATTGGTTATATGAAACAGCATAAGTGGCATCTGCTTTTAAAAGGAAAAACTGCTGTATATAAATTAAAATTCACTCTTTGCTCTCAGCAAGGGCAAATCTGAAAGGTAGATTACAAATATCCAAAGTGCTGTCATGAATTATTGGAGTTCTGCCATTGGCTTCATTCTGCAAAGGTAAAGGCCAAGATTTTATTCTGCATGTGCACTTCAAGAAATACGCACAAATCTCTGGGATTAATATCATTGTGAAATAAAGTTACACACAAGCCTGAAAAGGTAGAGACACATAATGGTAAAGTTCACCATACTCTGGAGTGCCCTGCACAGTGAGAGAAGAATAATTCTTTAGAGATATGTCCCCCATAATGCTCTCACTAGTTTATCAAGATTTTAACAAAGTTTTTTCCTTCCAAATGTAGCTGAAAAAGTGGCAGCATAGAAAAAATAAGGAAGAATGGTGCACTGAAATTAAAAAAGCCCAAACAAACTACCATCCCACTTAGCAAATTAAAGAGAAGATAATTAAAACAACATCTCTGTCAATTAATTGCAGTGATCAGTTAGCTTGGCATTATAGTACTAATTCTTTTCTTTTTCTTAAGGAATGAAAGAATTAATTGCAAAACAAAATTCAGAAATGTAGAGTACCACAGTGTACGCTTTAGGACAGAAACTATTCCTTTAAGATTATTTTCTTTGGAATAGATTTTAAAGCAAGAAAGTTTCAAACTAAACTAAAATGAATGCTGTCATTCTGACTTTCAATAAAAATCTAAAGGACCTATGAAACTCTAGAGGCAGATTCTTAAAAGAATGTATCAACTAAAACATCAAGAGAGGCTGTACTGAACTGAAAAAAAGTTAGAAGAATGGTAAATAAAAAATAGTGGTTCTCATTGGAAGAATAGGCTCATGTGAGCCTTAGTTGGTTGGTTTTGGTTTTTGTCTTGACCACTGTCCATGCAGCACCATCATTCCAGAGGTCTTGTGAGCTTTGTATTTTGTGTTTGGAAAAGCTACAGGAATAACAAAATTATTGATACCGAGCTGGCTGTTGGGCTGTTTGAGCTAGTCCCCCAAAGCTCCTTTTCTACTTCATGGAAGACTCTCGCTTCTGAATTGAGCTACTCCAATGTGAGCGACTGTTAGAGATCAGATCAACCTGGCTTTTTCAATGAATATAAAGAGAGCCTAAGAAGACTACCTCAGGTACAGATGTTTACAGTGTAAAATTAGGTGAAATTACTCTTTCCCTTACAACTTTGATACCATCTGTTCAGTTGCTTCTGTCCATGTGTCTCTCCTTCCTTCTTGTAGTTGTTGGTAATTTGGTGCTATCTTCCCAAATACTAAACTTTTCTTTTGCTACTCAAACACTTTATCCAGAAAGGATGTTTCGCCCTGATTTACCAGTATGAAAGATGTAGATTGCCAACACTATGAAGATACAAGCATGCCCAGTATAAATATATAGGATGTTGGATTGCTTTTATCCCTATGCCAAATGAAAAATAGTGACATGGCAGGTAAAATCGCTGGGATTCAATTCTTGACTCTCTATATTAAGGAGCTGAACCTACTTCTCATGCTGACAAGATGTATGTACCTGTCACAAACTGGAGTCTTTTCTAGAGAGAAAGGGAGATTTCCTTTTCTCCTCCAATGAACATTTACGCTAAAAAAATGTGATATTCACTAGAAAGTACTAACTAAAATAAAGGGATTGCTGATTGATGTCCATGTAATGGGTTAGAGAGCTGTGCTCACTTTCTTTGTAAGAAATTTACTGCCAAATGATACGTAAGAATCAAGAGAATTCATAACTGAAAAAAGTGGTTTATTTCTGATTAAAATAAACAGACTGTATGCATAAAATAATGTTTAATTTTATAAGGTGGTTGTATTGGTTATATTTTCTTCATAGTAGACATGCAATAGACTCAGTTCACTTTGGTGCACATATGGTGACATTGGCATAAATTCATGTAACAGTGAATAATCATGCCTCCTAATTCCTCTAATTTTAACTTGTTAGCTCTGTTCCCTGGTGGTTTTTGAACTTTATATTTGCTTATTGATCCGTGGTACAGTGAATTTTGTCTCACAACAGAAAGATATGTCTGAAAACTAAATCACACCCATATGCCACTGAAGTAAAGCCTTATTAAGCAGAGAAATAGAACAACAGTCCATAACCTTTAAGTGTTCTAGTTGATTCTATAACAGCATTTTCTACAGCTGTTAGGACTAATGTTTCTCTACTATCTCAGAACATTTTTATAGTATTGATTTTATTATTATTATGCTCAATAAACTTTTAGTATTTTTTTTAACAAGTACACATGATTTTCCCAAACAATAGTCTCACAGGAAAAGGATGCTTTAAACATATGTGAATGTGTGGCATATTAGTGAGATATTGAGAGTCTATTACATAGCTGCTTCATTTCAGTGTGTATTGGGCAGAGATAAGAGCCTTTTGTTTGATTAATTTTCTGCAAAATCTTCTATCAAGATATTAATATCTTTTAAATAGGCATAGCCACTTAATAAATAAGATATCATCAACTTTCTCTATTGCAAACATTGCACTATTTATCTGTTTTTTTTTGTGGTAGTAGCCAAAGCTCTATGACCCTAAAGAAATTAAACATCATTTGACATGGCAAGAGGCAAGGTTTATAACCATAAAGATTTATTCCATGTATTTCTTTTCTTAGGTACTTAGAAGTACTAAACTTTTCAAAATGACACAAAACCCAGCAAAAACTACAGACAATCTGAAAACTGTCCCCTGAAAGTCAACCTCCGAAAGAAAAAGTGCACCCTTCTAAAATCCCTACAGAAATGCTATTAATGTAATACTGTGCATTGAGAACAGAATCTAATAATAAACATGATTACTGCTACATTTGCAGTCTGCAGAATTCCCATTATAACCTTATTGCTTCAAATGATATATGCACTCAGAAGCTGGGATTTGGTTGAATATAATTAAAATTCAAGGCAGAAGTTGTTATGATTGTTCACATGCATCAGATGACTAAACACTAGAAAAAGGGGAGACTACTGCAGCTAAAAGGATAACATTGTCACAACAATGAAGATCTACTAAGTGGTCATTGAATTTTGACTGGAAATCTGTAAGATTATGTGCATCTCAGTAAATTGTAGTTGTTCTTCAGGACCCAGAAATGAGATCATGACCTGAGACGCCTTTGTAACACTGGGACTGTCCCCATGTATTTGGGACGCTAATACCAGATTTTCGTCCAGAACATCTTTTTTTTTTTTTTTTTTTTTTTTAAATTTTTAATGGGTCTACACCAGAGCAAGAGTCTGGTGATCCAGATTTTTGTGTTTGGTTTCATAAGGGTTGGCTCTTTGCTGATACATGGTTGATGATAATGGTTGGTAGAGAACACCTAGAAATGTAAATATTTGACGAACAAAGAAAATGTCCCTGACTGCTGCATTTTCCACCTGTGCTCTGAAAGTTCACATACTGACAGTGTCTGATGAAACAAAAGCAGAGTAATTTAATTTAAAACAGCGATCCCTGAGGATTACACACCAGTACCAAGACACTTGGTTCAGTTACCAAAATAGCCTATGAGGATTCAAAATTACACTCTCTATTTCCCATTTACAAGGGAAAGACCTTATGGCACAAGACAGAGAAAAAGAAATTTCTAGCGCTCACTGATGGGAAAATTCTGCTGCAGATTTGGATTTTGAACCTGTGCTGATGTGGATATGACTCCCAAATCAGACTACTTTATTGGACAATGTAAATGAGAATATAAAAACTCAATGGTCATGCTGTCATATTTTCCTATAATATTCTGAATACTTCTTTCAAGGAATCTTAAATTATTCCTACGTGTTTCAGAGGATTTCTCCTCCATTCATTTCCTTCATTGAACATGGATAGTCTTACAGTTTCTGCAAAACACAGTGATTATAATATGCTGGAAAATGTATCTTGCTTTGTTCATCTGAATCGGTCACCTTCCTGTTTCACTTAATGTCCCTCTGGTTTTGCACTGGAAACCACAGTGAACATTGTTCATCTTTATTCATCTTCTCACTGCCACTCATGATTCTGTAATCCTTTATTATATTCCATTTTGGCAATTTTTTGCCAAGCTGACGAGTCCTAACCTCCTTATGGAAATTATTCTATCCATTTGATGATCCTTTTTTACTCCTTTCTGAATATTTTTCAGCACTACTAGTATTCTCACTTGGTATTCAAAACTGTAGCACAAGGTACTGATGCTTTGCAGTTTCATCCTCTCTTTCGTCTCTAATAATGAGTAAGGCAATTTTTGTTTTCCTGACTACCACCTAGCACAGAGCTGAAATTTTTATAAACTTATCTCTACAATCTCGTTATTATATTCTCCTCATCCTTAAGAGCAAATAATCAGTTCAGGAGTCCGTCGCTGTACAGGTAAAATCAGAGCTTTGTTTTCCCATGCTTTTAATTTTATATTAAAATTTTACTGTATTTCATTTGTGTCTTTATCACCCAGTCACTCTCAGAGTTCTCTTTTAGAACTTCCTGAACCTTGCATTTATTAATCCTGACTGCTATGCTCTGCATTACTTGGAATGCCTCTTGGTGCAACCTCTTTTACAGATCACCTGTAAATATGAAGTGGAAATTAATTTCGATGCTGTGTCCTCCAGTTTGGAAGTTAAACAATTCTGATTCCTATCTTTTAATTTTGAATTCTATACATTCTATATATTCTATACATTTACTGTGGTGAGTTGTTTTCATCACACTTTAACTTGATACTTACATGCTTTAAATGTAGAGGCTTTTTCTGGGGCATACCCCACTGAGCCACAGACATAACTTCCCAAATATTCATTCTCTCACTAGTCCTATGATTCTTACAGTCACTACTCCAGGCACTTTAACTTGAAAGGACACATTCATTCATGCTGTTCAGTTAAATCTATAATCTACTGTAGATCTCAATCCTATCTCCAAAAGAAATTTTCAGACTGTGAAAACTTATGTCCATATGGTGTCCAACTCAGAAGTTCAATCTATCCAGAAAAGTCAGGAGAATTTCTTTGGATTTTTCTATCACTCCCAGCAGCCATGAATTAGCCCTGGTGAGCTCCATTCCTAGGCTCCACAGCTCTTCCTTTGCTTGCATGGAGAACACACATCTACTGCTCAAGCTTATGAAGTCCACTGTGTGTTGAGGGGCTTAAAGCTGTGCGCAGTAGCACCCCAGCTCACTTCTGAATTATAAAACTCTGCTGTCACTCAAATTCGTTCCTAAGCCAATTTAATGGCTTACCAAGTTACATACCTTCAATAAGTCAAAGACTCAAACAAAGAAAGCTTAGGAAAAGAAAGCTGGAAACACAAACCACACTTGACACTCAGAAAAATTTAATTTTTGTGATTCTTTTTTTTTTACAGACCAAGTTTGAATAACTATTGCTCTTCTTGAGACTAGAAGACAGCATTAACTTAAGCTAGTAGATATTCCCAGTCTTGTCACATGTTCTTACTAGACAGCTGCATAGACAAAACATTCATTAAGAAAGCACTTTGAGCATAAAACAATGACACATATGAATGAAACTGTAAGAATAATATACATGGTCATCTTAGAACAACATAACAGTTGTCTAGCTAATGACTAAAGCACTCTCCCATTGAAGAATGAAGTTTTGGTGTTACTTATCTTTGTTGTCCCCCCCAACAGACCATATAATTCGTTACATCCATTTTCCTTTTACCAAGTGCCACTCTTGGTGTTTGTTACTGTTTAACACAACAAAATAGTACCTTAATGTCCTTCAGCAAATCTTCTTTCTGTCCCTCCGGAAGAATTGCTTGAATGAAAACTGTCTCAAATCTGTTCAATAAACTCCTTGCCCCTGCTTCATGACTTCAAAACCAGTTACTTTTGTATAATTTGTCTTTGGTCCTCATAGTTTTGTCAGTAAACCAGGTCAGTAGGAGAGTGCTTATGAATAAGCCTCCTTTCATTCCAATCTCGGTCATATGAGTGTTACAGCAGGAGCAGGGTAGAACTCTATGAGCCATAAACTGACAGGTTTTATGGTAAATTTCATATGACTTGAGGAGGGATTTGGTCAAAGAACCGATGGAGAAAACACTCATTGTACTTTACCTGCTTATTGTTTTACAAGAGTAAAAGGCTTGGTTTTGAATTTTATACAATGTGAATTCCACTTGGAATTAGGTTCCTTCCTCCTTCAGTGAAAAGGGGCTAAATGAGCATCAAAATCTTTAATGTCAGCTGGGAAATATTAAGGCAGAGCTAATTTACGTTACTTAGACCATATCCTTTACTCTAGCTGATTAAGTTACTTCATATAATTATTATATAGAAATCTGGAATGCTTAAAATAGCTCTTTCCTATTCTTCTGATTGTTCAAGTGGTCAGACATTTTAATGGAGAGCACAAAAATCACGGAACCTTAGTGTTATATGTTTCTAATCAGAGTGCCATGAAAAAAAAGATTATTTTTTCAAGTGACATCCAATTGTTACTTTCACTCCATTCAAATGCACATCTAGCAGTTCCACATTATATACATTTAAAAAACCCTTACTGCCATGTAGTGCAATTTTAGAGAAAAATACTAATGTTGTGCTAGCACTAAATTCAACTCCTTTCTAAAATGCAGCATGGAATGACTCTCCTTTCTTTTAAGTGATCTTTCTTCTACTTCACTTTTAGTAAATTCTAGTAAACATTAAGCATGCTACTGATGCTTTCACAGAAGTACTTATGTGACACTTTCATCCTGTTTTTAGACTAATATTCTGACTTAATTATGAATGATGCAGAGATTATAAATGATTGGGTTGTCTTCTGAAAATGTAAATTGATCTTATATGCTTCTCCTCCTGCTTCTTTCTAAAAATAGACTTAATGTTCCAAGTTGAAACATCTGCTTTCAATAAAATCCTTATGTATTTTTCCCAACAAGTGCACTGCAACATGTAATTTCTCTTTTGTTTGCAGCTATTCCCATACTTTTACCCCCATCTTTGTTTCAAACTTCTAAAAAGGGAAGTTAAATCCCTTGTCCATCTGATGCATTTTGGCATTTTCCTTAGGATGATGGATGTCAAAGCTCAGAGTAATGTGCAATAGCCATTCATGACCAGGGACAAGATGTTCACTTAGGAAGCATCAGGTCTTATTGAGATCTGCCACTACAGCTGTAGGTCTGTTCTTGCCAGAAGTGTGTAAAGAATGGGATTACATTTGAATTCCTTTGGCATCTCCTGGTTTGGGGAAACCAGTGTGGCACTCTGAAGCTTGTCTCTGCAGGCACTGTTGTGCATTAAGAGGGCACTGGTACAACAGAAGGCAAAGACTTCTGTGAAAAGAAAACGGCACAGTGACTTGTTTTCCCATAGCACAGAGAAAAGGCACAGAAGTCCCTTTCAGATCTTCCCATTTCAGACAATTTTGCATCTCAGGAAGAAAAATCATGGACAGAGATATTACAGCTTCATTAGAAAAAGAAATGGGAGAAGCTTTTAGTTGCTCCATCTGACCACTTGCATTGGCTCTGGGGGTTCTTTGTCAGAATTAAAAGAGGACTAAGTCGTGTTTCTATCCCTTTTACATAGAAAAGTCTTCCAAATGTACTTGGTCCTCATACCCATACTAAAGCTAATGAATAAGCCAAACAATGAGAAAGAGTTGAGCTGAATGTAGCACTGCGTACACAGACTTTTCAAAGGATTCCAGGAACCTTAATTTATAAACCTGAGAGAAAAGTAAAATGCAGCCTGCTAGACAAACACAAATTCAATTTAAATGCTTTTTTTTATTATTCTATACCAGCTTCCAGTGAAAGCAGCTATGCAAATAAAGCTCAGAAATAATTTACAGTAGCACCTAAAAGTGCCAATGTTCCTTTATGTTTTCTTTTTATTTCTTCATGGCTTCCACCCTCCCTCCCCAAAACTTTTTTAATAACATAGATGCAGGCTAAGTAGGCAGTTGCCTGGGGCTGTCACAGACGTAATACCTACATTTCCTTTGAAAAGCTTCGTGGATCATTCTATTGAGAGGAAAACAAGGAAATATTTAGGGCATTCACTGATCAGCAGCTGCTAATTCCCCTTCCTTCCCCTGTACAGTCCCAGAAGGATCAGCAAAATAGGTCTTTAAGCCATGTCTCCCACTTCTCCTCCCCTCCCTGTTAACATGATCAACTACTCAACCCAACATCACCTATTCAACTTTCTACAGCTAACTTTCCTACAGCAAATTAAAACTTTAACACAACACTCTTAAAATAGGTAAATTTTATTTTTCTCATGCTTGTGAGAAGACAAGATCCAAGTAACTATTCAGATTTCCTGAAGACTTTTAGGGTCCTGGAAAGGACAAAACAAGAGCTTTTTCTTTTCTTGTTTAAATTCTACAATTTAGATTCTGCTGTGTGTTAGTCTTTTGTTCTGCAGCAAGTCAGATGATTTCATTCTGCAAGGCTACACTGTACAAACGACAACCTATGTTTAAAAATACTTTTAGCATTTCTGGCTAATCAGTCCCAAATCTATTGATGTTTCTTTATCTCCATATATTTATACTGTATAACGTGCTTGTGATGTTGATTTCATCTGTACTATTTCATAGAGTCACAGTCTTTATGGTGAATTACGTTTTTGAAGATCTTTATCCATAAACATTCCTATAACTTACTGTCATTTGCCAAATATCTTGAATTTAGTTTTTCTGTTTTTCTTCTTTGCATGTGCAAAAAGAAAATTGAAGGAATAAGATATTAAAAAGGTGAAACAACTGACAAAGAAAATGTTAACGTGAAATTTTTTTCAATTTTCTGGGGAAAGTCAGAAATTACATTCCTGGAAATTTTGAACATTTTTTGCATTAAAAATTAGTCATAATCAATAGAAAAGTTAAGACAGTTTAATTACAATATTGGGATAATTCCTAAACTGAAACTTTAGACTTCAGTTTTTATAACAGCACAGTGTATATTGTGAATGGGTTATCTTTGTCACTCATTCATACCATGACCACTTGTTCCATTTCCTTGTGTTGCATCTAAATTTCAGGAATTAGAGTACTCGTCACTTTTGGAAGTGACTGAAATGTCACATTCCCATGAAAAATAAGACTAGAGTGAGAAAAGCTGGAGGCGGTAGCTGGTCTAGTAGATGTTTTTGATATTTTTGATTTTATTTTATTGGTAATTATATTTTCAATTTTATTTTTCAATAAATTAAAAAGAATGCTTTGCAGTTATACACCACATTTCCTTCCAATGTTACTCACTTTTATTGTTATTAGAATTTTACATTAAGTGTTAATGCTTTTTACTAAGAACCACGTTAATTGTATCATCTAGTTTCAATTAGCTCTAATAGAGTGCACGTATAGCTTCCGAGTCTATTGTGCATATCCTCACATAGATGGGGAAATTGAGTAAAAGCTATTATTTTGATGTCCTGATAAATTATGTTCCATATTATGTTAGATTAACAAAATGCATGACTAATGTCCCATGTACACATCAGCTGTGACAGCATTTCTGAGTGTTAATAAGTCTAAGCACTGGCTGATGTCCAGTTTCTTTATTTTTATGGTAAATGCAAATTAAGTCCACTTCTCATTATATTCAGTAATTTACTTCTAAATGTTCAAATCTAGTCATTGTTGTTGGCAACTTTTATGCTGTAGGTCTCCAGACTGAATTAAAAATAATAGTAAAAATAATGATTATATTTAGATTCGAGCCTGAAGATAGTTGTTCTTTCTGAAAGCACATTGCAAAATTGCATGAAAACAAATTAGTGCCTACAGGCAACACTTGTTTGAAGCACAGTGGATTAGGAGAAACTGACTTGATTGCAAACTTCCATAGTATTCAAACCATCAGAGAGGTTTTTCTGTGCAATAGAACATAAGTATCAGAAAATTCTGTTAGCATTTTGTTATAAAAAGAAAAACCTTAGTTATTGCAGCTGTAAAGTACTGCTGAGACTAGGGATATGGAAGGATGCTGGGAGCACTGATGTTAGAATAAAGATATGGGTGGCTGCAACTCTGTAAGTCACATCAAACAGCAATTGTGAGAGTGGTTTAGAGATCCTCCTGTGGATCCTTGGAGGACCATGATGCTTATCTTAGGCACAATGCAGCTAGAAACCTTGCTTCTTTCTCTTGTGAATCTGAGGTCATAGAATCATAGAATCATCTGGGTTGGAAGGCACCTTAAAGATCACCTGGTTCTAAACCCCCTGCTGTGGATAGGGATGCATTTTGCTAGATCAGATTTCTCGGAGCTCCATTCAGCCTGACCTTGAACACCTCCAGGCATGAGGCATCCACAGATTCTCTTGGCAACCTGTTCCAGTGCCTCACCATCCTCACAGTACAGAATTTTTGCATTCCTCCAGGCCTGGGTGGTACTGGGTTTGCAGAAGCATTACATGTAGAGGCGAGTTCATAAAGTGGGCTGCTCAGAGGTAACTGTGGACCCAGAGATGATGTACATGCAAATATAGTTAGCCCAAAGTAGATATCAAATATGATGCCTGGAATATTTGGTTTCTAGACAGAAAATAGTACTGTCCTTAGCATGTGTTCTTGGGTTCAGGATCATGATTTGATGGCATTCTCTTGTTTTGCTGAGGTGACTACAATCTTAGATGTTCTTAAAATATTTACTCACTCCTGGAGGTCCTTTGGAGTAAAGAGGTGAGAGCAGAGGACAACCTCATTTGTCAGAGAGAGAGAGGTAGAGTAGTTCTTGGACTGAGAGGGGACTGTAGTGAATCTTTGCATGCAGAGAATAAGAACCTAGGCTTTTCACGTGGTACAAGTGGATGTATGAAGCAGGGCATTTTACACAAATTGAAAACTGTGCTTTGAATCTAGAGGTGAATCCATCACGTACAATGTAGATAAGAGGCAGATGCAGTTGGTGCAGCATAATTGCAAACCTTGCACCTATGAACATGGCATAGGATTCAGAAATTATTTATTTTGCACTGCATTTTGCAATCCAGTATTGAGTCACACAAAACACTGCTTCCTTTATGGTGCCATAGACATGCTCGAGCTGCTTCAAAGAATATTTGTGATCCAAATGTTTTACGTGTGTCACATATGAAAGGCATAAAATATTAATACTGCTGTGCCTTGACTATATCCGTTTGACAATGCTGAAGGAGATTGTGTTTAATGGTAAGACTACAGCTCTTCATGCAGTCCTTGTAAGGCTGTTAAAACCATGTCTGAATATTTGATGACTGAACCATAACATACAGAGACTTATTATTTACTATTAGCTTGCACCTATCTGACATCAGTGAACACCACAAATAAGTGCTGCTGCTGTAAACCCAAAGAATGAAGTCAATTATATATATATCTCCCTTGTCTTTGAAATATCTTCACAGTTGATTGTGAATAATGAACAAATAAGCAAATTGAATCTGACAGAATAATACTTCACTAGCCATCCTTAACCACTATTTCATGTCAATATGATTCTAAAGAATATAAAATAAGAAGCAGAAAAAAGGAACAGATCATTCTATAGGAAAGTGTTCGCAGCTACTTAAAGAACAAGTGAAGAGTTCTAAATTATTTCAGATGCAACACAGTTGTTGGAATTTGACTGTTTCACAAAGATGGAACCTCTGATGGGCTTCTTTGGTAAAAACTGTAACTGAAGCATACAATCAACAGTCCAGGGTTTACTGAGACTGCACCACCTGCTCTGCATTATTGTTACTGCTCTGAAGGCTTTTAACTGTGAGAGCTTTCTTCAAGAGGAATATAGTTTTCCAAGAAGGCTTTTCTTCCCAGTCTCTTTAAGCATCTAAACATTACCTAAGTGCAGAATCATCACCTTTATATAGGGAAAAGTAGACCTCTAGAGGGACAGTTTCAACTTCTCCTAAAATATGTATCTAAGAATAACTGGTCTCCAAAGGTGTAATTTCTCATCACTGGCTCTAGAAGAAACCTAGAGTGATTAATGACTTATATTTATATGTCTTTTGAGATAAGACCATTGGTATGTTTTCATTTAGATTTCTCTGCATATGAAGAGAAAAATAGGTGAAGTGTAATAGTGGTTTTGATTCTGTATCTTTGAAACTCTGTTATCAACTATTGGATACACAAACAGTCCCAAATAATGTCAGAAGTAATGACTCTATTTTTATTCTAGGAAATGGTTATTGAGATAAGAATGGACAAATATGTTCTATTTTCTTTTCTACTGTTCTGTGAGGGAACATTTTCCTGTGGATAAATTCTGGTATGTTTCTAAGCTAAATGACTATTATGTTTTTATGGTAGATTAATCCATGAGTAGATAGACCACCTTTTTCTTTTTTTCCATACATTGTAAGTTCTTTTAAATATGTAGCAGGAAATTTTAATTGTAGAAATGAATATTGATTTGAAAAGCTGTGATAGTTTCAAGGGTATGGACTGGGATTATCTACAGTAGTGAAAAGGAGAGCTACATTTTCTTCTGCAGAGATTACAGACCTGTGTTTGTGTTGGACAAAGTTTTTGGAAGCAAACACTGTAACTAACTTGAGAACCCATATACAGATTTCATTTTAACACTATGTGCCATTAAGCTATTCCTGATAGACATCCAAAGGTGTTTGTCCCTATTGAAAATTGCATCTAAGTAGGCCAAATCTGAAGACATCAAACTGAAATACACATCTCTGGTATCTAGTTCACCTGTAAAATATAGGTTACCGTAAATAACATATAATATTTTAGATTTGCACAGTAAAATGTTTTTTCATCTACTTTCCCCCCAAATTCAATTTTTCTTTACATGTGAATCCACATGACATTCCTTTAAGTAATTTTGAATACTTCTATTTTATTCCAATATTAAATTTTTAAGTGCTCTAATTCTATTAATTCTATGAACTTCGCTCCTCCTCCTTTTCAAACCATTTTTGTTTATTTTATTACAGAGCCTACTTTCTTAGTTAAGCATCAAAGATCTATCACAGAAAAAAATTAAATGCTTAATAAGCTCATTCCAGAGCTTAAGTATTAATGAGATCATTACTCCAAGATCTGCTTTGAATTTCCTCCTTTTTCTTTCATTGTCAAATCTTTTGGGGTCAGAACTTCCTAAATACTGGTCTACAACCCTATTTTTTACTGATTTAAAATTACATATTGCACTCTATGGTGCTAATCCAATTTTACAGTCTTATGCTTTTTATAGGAGCAAGTGACTGTGATTTAGGTTAAAGTGCATTAAAATTCTGGTTATGTCGAAAGTTGTGACAGATCAGGTAAGGACATGAAAAGGGAACTCTTCAGGGCAGAAAGGACAGTCTTATCTGATGTAGGTGAACCAGATACATAACAAATATTTAATGCTTTTTTGAATAGAAGGATATCACAGTCATATAAGAACACTTTCACTAGAAGCCCTTAAGAGCAGTCCTGTGTGACTTCTTATGTTTCAGAAATCTAGAGTATGAGAAGTGATAGCTTCCCACTACAACCAGAATTAAATTATATCCAAAATAAATAAATTAAATCTTATTTATATGTATGAAATGGAAAGAGAGGAGTTCAAGTCAATTGTCAGTAAGCTTTTTCAAGCATCAAAACCAGTAAATCAAGGAAACCAGTTAAAAATTCTGTATTGGTAATGACATTTTCTTTTGATCTCTTATCTGTATAGATGTATAGGTCCTCTGAGCAAGAACTATCTATTTCTGTTTGTACCTAAGTCAGTGTATCTTTTAAAAGATGCTTTTACAGAAATAGTAAACTTTTGTTCAAGCACCTGTTTTGAAGCCAAATTTTGGTTTAGCAATGTTTCTTGATTATATTCTAGAGTAAACTTTGCTTTTGGAAATTTCTTGGGTAATGTTTTAATAGATAGAAAAAGATAGGGTTTCTAGCTTGTGTTTGAGCAGCTGCATGAAAATGGGCACACTCTTGTGTGGGTCTTAGATTGCTTCTTCTTCTATTGTCAGAAGAATATTAATGCTTAATATTTTAATTGTCAGCAGAATCCTACTTTATTTTAGTCATACATATGCTCCATGAAAAGAAGCATCCATCCTTTTAAATAAGGGCACATCTTGGAATGTCCTAGAAATGCAGCAAAATAGTATCTTTCCTCCATTATTGTCCTGAATCAACCCCTATGACTATGACTATGAAGGCATATTTCTCATTTTTTTTGAATTCTTCCTATTTCTATCAGCTCAGGAAACACATCTCAGCACTCACTCCCTCACAGTCAGTGACCTAGGGCCGTTTTACTGTTCAGTTTTTCAGTTGTCTGAGAAGAACTGAAGCTGCTAGACACAACTGAGTGGGAGGAATTCTTATGCTGGTGAAGTGTTTTCCCATATTTTGCTAGAGTTGGAAGCTCAGTTTGCTCAGACAGGCCACAGCCAGCGGTCAGGGGCTTACATAGATTCATTTCCACCAATTTTTTTGTAGCATATTGTCATGGCTAGCTCTCTGCCTCCTCTGATACTAAGTAACTTGAAATTTTCATGTGAATTCTTTGACTGTCTTAGAATAGTGGTAATTTTGAGTTTGCTTCTTTTCTAGTTTCCCACAAACAGATGTCCTTTATGCTTTATTAGTTTCTTTCTGGGAACTGTGGTGATGAAACGAGTTAGCAGTGTGTTGCACGTTAGCATTACCATCACGTACAAGTTTATTAGTGTGTGACATCCACCACGTGCATTGAACCAGGACCACCCTGAAGTACCACTGTTGTTTCTTTTAAAATTAATTCATATTTAATAGATGGGAACATGGCAAAGACTGCAGCAATGTGGAAGGTTTGAAAAGACTGGCATGAAATAAACAGGGTAATAAGGAAATAACCCTGTCAATACAGAGGACAGCAATAAGGCAGGAAGGTAATTTTTGTCCCTGTCTGCAAAATTTCTGAATTCCTGTTCAAAATCAAACTGAAATTTAAGAGTTTCTGGAGCATTTTGCTAGTTTGCTCTCATAGTGAAAAAAACCTATTGTGAAGGTCGACAGCTGGTCTGAAGGTCTCACAAACTTCGACATAGATGCAGTGAACGTCTATTCATACGGAAAGAGCCCTGAGAACGTGAGATTTAGTCGAGGGCATATTCTGCCAACAGAGCTAACAAATTCAAAACAAGGAGAGAACTATGCAACAACAGTCGCACATGATGTTTTTCTCAAATGCATAAGAGCTGATGTTATATTCAACCAATAGATAATAATGTCACAGTTGAATAATAGCCAATAGGTATACTGTAGCAGTTAGATGACCAATAACCTTGTAGCACAAATGAAAAGATATAAAAGTGTATAAATGGAGACCGAGTGTTTATTAAAACACGGCATTTGCCTAGAACCTTGCACTGTCCACTTTGTTATGTCGCGTCCGCCTCAACAGCGACAACCTGTCACAAAAAATTATGCTCCTGCAAGACCAAAACCCATGATCAAGAGGCTAAGGAGCTGTGTGAGATTTTGCCTGGTCATTTTACCTGATGAAAAGGTTGTATCTTATTATCCTACATATTATATTCATGCTCTGCTTATTCCCTTAGTCCCTTATTTCAAAAGTCAGAAGTCTCTTCTGAACTCAAGTCAAGTCTAAAGAACAAAATTTGCTGCTGATGAAATTTGTGAGTAAAATGCATTTGAATTCTGACAAAACTGTATTTCTGTAATGAAAAACATTTTATTGAAAATTCTTTATATCTCATAAAGTCATTACTTCAGAACTACATGGAAAAATAAATTGAACTTGTCATTGGAGAATTCTATATTGAAAGAATTAAAGAAATTAAAATATATATGTACATAGTGTTGCATTCACTTTATGAGAACCCAAGTCTGATATTCAAAGAACGTGAGTATTCACATTTTATAAGTAAATACAATGCAAACAGTATTATATTTGAACAGTTTACATCACGAAAGGCTACAAAATATCTGTGTGTTAGCTGGCACTTGAACTGTCTGGTTCTTAAGACTTGCATTTTATAACACTTTGCCTTCTTATTTGTAGTAACATTTCTTCCTTCAGTATGGAATCATAGAATCATAGAATACCCTGAGTTGGAAGGGACGCATAAGGATCATCAAAGAGGACTCCTAGCCCTGCACAGGATTGCCCCAAAAGCCCCACCCTGAGCCTCAAAGCACAGGCACTTCTTGAACTCTGTCAAGCTTGGTGCTGTGACCACTTCCCTGGGGAGCCTGTTCCAGTGCCCAGCCACCCTCTGGGTGAAGAACATTTTTCTGATATCCAACCTAAACCTCCCCTGACACAACTTCAGGCCATTCCCTCAGGTCCTGTCTCTGGTCACCACAGAGAAGAGATCAGTGCCTGCCCCTTCCTTTCCCCTCAAGAGGAAGATGTAACTGCAATGAACTCTCCCCTCAGTTTCCTCTTCTCCAGGCTGAAGTGCCCACAGAACTCGAGGTGACCACTGCAATATCAATCTTGAGTGTAAACTGGAGACGTTTTTGTTTAACTTCTGTTGTCTATAGATAGTAGGGTCCTAATTGAACAAGATTCATTCATTTGAAAGAAAGCTATGTCATATCTTAAAGATGGATTAAAATTGTTGTATTAAAAATAAAACAGTGGTTAATGACAAATGTAAGTGAATCCAATCTCAGAGTTTTCACCTTCTATTATAAAGCCTTGCTCTGCTTAAGCCCCAGGACATGACACAACCATACCTAAGAATTTGTGGCTACTAAACAAGAATAGTGTCAAGGATACCCACAAGTTCATATTAGCACAGACCCTTAAGTAGTTGATTATTATTATACAATAGGTTCATTCTTTGCGTGTTCTTGGCTTTATCGGGACTTTTTTTAGGTCTATGATGTTTGTTATAATGGTTGATTCTCACTATTATATTCATCACAAGAAATTATGGTAACTATTCTTTAAAAAGGCATTCCATTTGTTATATTATGCAGAGACATTTTTTACAAGTGTTGATCGTATAATTTACACACTGAATGAAGCAGGACAAAGCTATGCTTTTCATCTATAAAGGAATCCTGAGAACACACGGTTCCATCTCACCTTATAAGAGAGTCTAAACTCAGAACTAGAAAGCTTCTACACATTTTCAACACTGTTCATTTTCTTAAGAGGCTTTTCATATACCACTCAGATTAAGCCTTATCTGCATGTATGTGCAGTTAGGCAAAATCTGTGAAGGTTTCAGTTAAATGCTGAAATTTTGGGAAACTCACATATTTCATTATTTTTCTCCAGACACTATTAGCAATGGAAAACTGCATCCCATTTTTGTCATACGTAGCGCTGTAAATAATTTACAGATTCTCACTTAAAATTGTGGGCATAACAGTTAACACACATTGTGATTGAAACCATTCTTTTTAGGGACCAGTTAGACCACACCTTAATACTAAGCCTCCTTCTTTTGTCATCGCACTGCAATCTTCAGAATTAAAAATGAAAAATCCACTCTATGGCTTTGATATCCAAATGATCACACTCATTTGGGAAATGATGGTTTGGAAAATGTACATCTATGATTTAGAAAATGTACTTCTTCTAAAATGATGTTTCTTATTTAAGAACAAAAAATAGAGATATTTTGGGGTTGGGTTTTTTCATATAAAAAATGCATTAGCACTAGTACTGCACAGGCCTCTCGGGAGTCAAAACATTTTCATGAATCACACGTAAAACATTATAGAACATGTCTTTAAAATGTTATTACACTTATGAAGGACTTTTTCAAGAGGCATGCACATGTGAATAAAAACCACTAGGAGTAGCACATAGAAATTACTTGAAAAATTATATTTGGTTTTCAATTCTTAGTAAAAGTGGAATTAATTTCCTAGTATGGTTGTTACGTAATACATGACAATCCAATTACAACTTTGCATTTATAGAGTCTTCCTTGTAGGTTGTCTCACTATAATTTGAAAGCACTAAATATATATATATATATGTAAGCTAATTTAAAGTAAATTCAGTCATGGAGATTAGAAAAAGAAAGATGGGTTTTGTCTTTCATAGGAAATTTGGAGACAGAAGCTGTAACTAAAATTAAAATAGTTATTTCATTAAAGAATTCCTGTAATATCAAAGAGCATTTGAGCCCACAAAAATTAGAGATATTAAACCTAAATAATTGCCTAGGTTTTTGCAAAGCAAATTCACTTCTAGGTACATTTTTAATGGCATATAGTATTTCCTCCAAAATGTATTAGATAAAGTCATGAACTATTACGCTGTTGTCATTCATCTCATTTTGATGAAAAAGCAATTACTTATGGCAGATTAATGCAAAGACAGGCCATAATCACAGTAGGTTAGGTTGAGAGTTTATTAGAAAAACACAATCTATTTAAATTAACCCAAATGACCAGCATGTCAGTTCAAAAGAAACATGTGCTTTAATTTGTTAAACTGTAACCTTTGCTATATTAGAAAAATACTTTGACACAAACACTTTACAAATGTCAGCAGAAAATCCATACTCCTTTTCTTCACATTGGTTTTGTGACACAGTGTTTGCTGATATTCGTCAAGGGATAAGTTACGATTGATTTCCTTCCACCCTTACTCTTTTCCCTTGTATTATGGGGAATTAAAGGGCAAAAATGACCTGTTTTTTTCCCAGACTATTCGTATGGATATGCTACCGTAGGTAAACTCAACTGCTGCCTGGAACTTAAAGGTCAATAGAATCTCCCAAAAAAAGCTTTCAATGGTAACAGTTAGAGAAGGCCACAGCGTCCAGACAGAGGAGCAAAAGTAATGAAGAAAACAGGAGAACACATCTGAACATAACTTCATTTAAAGAATCAGTACTATTTCTTCCTTTAGGATAAAGTATCTTCATTTCCTTAACTCTTCCCTCTATCCCTCTCAAAAACTCTTGTCAGCATAGAATTAAAAATTGTGTTTATAAACTGGAGGTTTGTCCCTCTGTTGAAATAATATTATCCTTTTAATAATGCATTTGGAATTGGATGGGAAGGTATGATAAAGACACTTCAGAAACAAGCATGAAAGCCAGATCCTATGAATGACCCGAGCATAAGAGTTACTTCATTTCTGCTCCTGTAGTTTCAAATATCTGACCATGAGCTGTTTGTTCACCTGACACCACAGAGGAGGGCTAACTGAAGTTCTTGTTAATAGATCCCCTCGAGCAGATCAGAGTGAAGTGACACACAGTGACTGGTGTTTATGTATGTATCTGGTGGGTTTATTTTATAGCAATTTGGTTGCAATGGAAAAGAGGTGTGTACTGTTTTGGTTATTATCTATAGTAATATGGTAATAAAAAAGTATAAAAATATATCTTAAGAAAATATATAAAGAAAAGAAAAAAAATAAAGGATAAGAGTAGAGAGTGAAGAGAAAAGATGTCACTGTCTGTGGATCCAGCAATGAGACTTGACTGTTGTGATTTTGATGTCCATTGTTTGAAGTGATGGTCACAGTCTTGATCCATTGGGAGTGGGGGCAGCCCAAAAACAAAAAGTTCAGTGGACTAATATATGTTTAGGTTCAGGTGGAACGCCCAGGTACTTCCCCTGAGGAGGAATTTTACACTGTCTGATGCCACACTGTGGATCAGGTGCGGTCCTCTGGTGAAAGGCCTCAGAAATGAATCTGGGGTCACTTCAGGGATCTTTGCTGGTTCATGACCCCTTCTAAGACGTGACAGCTGTTTCTTAACTCTGGCGTAATTGAGCCAGTTATGCCTTATCAGAAGGGATGGATAGCTTCAGGCCTACATGAGAATGTCCCCATACCTGTTCTGGGATGGAGGTGGAGTGTTATGCATGAGCCTCATCAGGAGGAAGGACACTGGCATGATAAAAATCATGATCTGCTTTGTATCAGCCTTTTCCCTTATCTGACTTGAAACCCAGCATGTTGCTAAACAAAGGTCAGTTTGTCATGGTCATCCTCCAGTGGTGGGTGCTCACCCCCTCTGCACCTGGACTGTTCTTATGCAGATCAGAGGTTTCACCACCACACGCCCAAAAACTCTGCTCTCTGCCTTCAGCGGGGGGGGTACAAACCTGCACTCAGCAAAGCACCCGCTGTTTTTGCAATTGGTAGACTGTTTGAGTCACGAGCCTTTAACATTTCAGTCTCTCACAGCATATATGTAAACGCATGCATGCACACGCCTTGTAAGTGTATGTATATTTACATGTACATCTCAGGTGGCTTATTGTGCTGTTTGAGAAACAGTTTTTTGGAGAAAGCTTTTGAGAAGCTACAAATGGTTTTGTTGATTCTATATTGAGAAACTACAATGAAGAAAATTACTGTCTTTCACAGCAGAGTAGATACAAACCAACAAAGTA
The DNA here is from genome assembly GCA_013400975.1 of Atrichornis clamosus. Classification (NCBI taxonomy): domain Eukaryota; kingdom Metazoa; phylum Chordata; class Aves; order Passeriformes; family Menuridae; genus Atrichornis; species Atrichornis clamosus. The sequence continues at coordinate 28,836 of WBMZ01008998.1, forward strand.
ATGTACTTCATGTGCATGTGGGTCTTACATATTTATTTTTTATAGTCCTTTAGTCTCCGAGAAGCAGTGTAGTCAAAATGAATACTCAGAGAACACATCTCAACACAGACCCTCCCAGACTTAGCAAAACTTCATTGATTCAAATTGAATTATATCTTATTACTCCAGGGGAATTTCTGAAATGGTTGCATAGATATTCTGCCTCAAGAACTTTTTTCCTCTGTTGACAAAAATGGGCATTATGAGCATTCTAAGCAACTGAAAAGGTAGATGGAGAAATAAACTTTTGATGCAAACATAGAAGGAATATAGGTGTATTTAAAAAAAAACCCTAACAAAATAATGCTGTATACACGTCTAAAATAACTAATAAGAATGAGGAGGCAGATCATTCAGAAGGTAGTTATGCTGAGATATATTATGTTCCTCTGTATTTGAGGGGAATGGGGCAATGATTACTTGTTTCTAAAAATTGCCAGAATTTAGTAGCACAGGTTCTGCACTAGGCTTTCCTGTCATATGAACTTCATGTTACTACACATGCCCCTCACTGATTGCAGAGAAAGCTGTCAGAGATTGTATGTGATTTAACAGAAGATTAGACTGTGTTGAACATGGACCACAAATTAGGAAACAAAATTTAAAGAAACCTTTTTTCTGTTAATGTACACATATTCAAAGAATTGTAGCCTCTAAAGCCATCTGTGATGGGATAAACCAAAGGTGTTCCCTCTACTTGCATGGAATATATTTTCTATGCAGGAATAAAAGGAAGAAAATATAATGTAATGGATACAGTTTGTAAGGAGTTTAGAGATCATCACAGACAGTAGACTGGTCCAGTTGATCAGAATTAATCTGATTTCAGTTAAAAACAAAGTGATACATTAGTTTTCAAAGCCATAAAGATAATAATAGTTTTATTTGAGACGTCATTCTGCGTTTTGTGTTTATGAATGCCATTATTCTCAATGCAAAATTACAAGGAATTCAACAAAATAAAGAAATTCTCACTGAAAAGAAAGAAAAAAAAATATTTATTTCCTTGCAATAGACAGTGACATAGGAAGTTCCAGTGCTCTTTTCAAGAGGGCAATGGGCCTTTGTGAAAAGTTTGATTTGGTTGAAAGACCAAGTAGCTTAAGTATTTATTTCCCAGGATGTATATTACCATATTGCTTAATAGATGTCAGTGATGTGATACTTGAACCTTTTTGATTAAGCTCCTGTTGAACTTTAGGCTGCATTAATCAACAGTCTGTACAATTAAAATTTTAGATTATTTAAGAAGTCTTCAGAAGCACAGACATTATAATATGAGATGATTATTGTCGTTGTTATGAAAGAGTCTGCTAAACCCACTGGGAATGTTCATCAGCATCCTGTAATCAGCTGCTACAGAGAATGCTTAATTGCAGTTATTTAGGTGACAGGTTGATGTAGTAGTGGTGGTGGTGAAAGCAGAAAAGTTGCATGAATTAACACTGGTAGCCATGTGAGAAGATATTAAAAGGAATCTACGTCAATATAGAATGTCTGATTATGCGGCTGCTTATACTAATTTGTCTTACGATTAAATTACAGTGCTCAGCATAAAAGACCATTGGGTTTACATTTTTTCTTATCTTTGCTATTTATTCAGAATAGAAATTATTACATTGTATTTGATTGGCCGGGGTTAAATGTTCGTGGTCTATCTAAATAGTTTTTATGGATAAACTATACAAAAGAAAATGTAAAACAAATATGGATGATTTTTATAACTCTAAGATTGTTAGTGTAATTTTCGTGACTAGATTAGGTGTCAAAACTGGTCTGTAAGAAATTCTGAATGCACATTTTTGTATATTCATGAATGTTATATAGTTAAATTCATACATCTTAGCAATAATCTTTGCTTTGGGTTACTACTTAAGTCCTCCTGGACTTGTGATGTTTTTAGAATTAGGCTTATCAGACAGTACTAAGTTTTGCTTTGACTTAAGAAATTCTTATAACTTACATATTGCATTCATAAATGAACAAAATTTTTTATATTCCACATTTCATGTAAAAAAAATACATTTTCTACTCTGATAAATTACAAACTCATATGATTAAATTTGATCTCCATACAAAACCAGCATTAAATATAAAAGATCTAAGGGGTTTTTATATTTTTATGTACTTTTCAAAATCTAATTTCAATATTAATTTTTATAAAGTATATCTTCAGTTTTACAATAAACTGTACATATAATTAGAAAGGAACTGGCAACTAAATCTGAAATTTCCTGACAGTCATAAATATTAGGATTATTGATTCATCAGCATGGTTTTATGTGTGCATTATGTGATATTTTGCAAAAATTAAAAAAAATTCTTGATGCAGAAGTAAGTTGAAACACTGTGACTGTCATAAGCCTCTAGTGCTTTCCCTTACATTACATGAAGTGTAGATAATTTGTGAGAAACTTGCTGAAATATTAAGCTTTTTCTGGAAGTTTTCCTTGGAACAAAAAGGTTTCCATTTAATGCCAAGCAAATTACGATTTTCTATATTTACATATTCAACTCAGTCTCTAGAAGAACTTTTTTCCTCCTCCTTCATATGATTAACTTTATGAAGGTCTTAATCTGCCATCTGCATGCAGACTATTTGAGCATCTGAAACCGAGAATGTAAAGTGACATTTACTCAAAAGGTACTAATTACATGCAACATATTGCAGGAGAAATAGGGAAAACTTCAACCTCTGCCTGCCATTTTGAGATTCTAAGGAACTATGGTTAGAAAAAATACCCAATGGTTTAATAACTTTGACTAATCTAACCTTTAACCATAGTCTTTACCTCTAGGCCTTTTTTTCCCATTGAAATAAAAATATATAGTAGCTTATTGATTTCACATTGCAGTTCAAATTCAAGTTTGTCTTATGTAAAATTAAAATTAAAGTGTTTCTTCCTATGTAAGATACGTGTGCATAAAAGAATGGGAAGAAACACTTTAATTTCAAGTTTGTCTTATGTAAAATTAAAATTAAAGTGTTTCTTCCTATGTAAGATACGTGTGCATAAAAGAATGGGAAAGAGGGAGAGAAGAGGGGATTCCTTTCTTTGCTCTATGTGTTGAAGAAAGAGCTAGTGAAAAAAACTTTAGGACAAGGATAGAACAATGAATGAAGGGTTCATGTGTGTAGTGATATATATGCTTTGTTTCTCTGTCCAAATCCATACACCACAGAATCACATAATCATGGAATGGATGAGGTTGGAAGGGACCTCTGGAGGCCATCTGGTCCAACCCCTTACTCAAGAAGGGACACCCAGATTCAGTTTCCCAGGATCATGTACAGGTGGCTTTTGAACAACTCTGAGGATGGAGATCCATTACCCCTCTGAGCAACCTATTCTAGTGTTCAGACATCTTCACAGTAAAAAAAAGTGCCTCCTGTTGTTCAGAGGGGACCTCCAGTAATCAATTTGTGCCCTTTACCTCTTTTCCTGTCACTGGGTACCACTGAAAAGATCCTGACGCTGTCTTCTTTGCACACTCCCTTCAGATGTTTGTGTACATTGACGGTATCCCCCCAAGACTTTCTCTTCTCCAAGGGGAATGGTCCCAACACTCCCAGCCTTTCTTCATAGGAGACATGCTCCCGTCCCAAAATCATCTTTGTGCCCCTTCACTGAATTCTCTCTGGTGTGTCCTTGTCTCTCTACTGGGGAGCCCAGAACAAGATGCATTACTCCAAGTGTGGCCTCAGCACTGTGAATGGAGGGGGAGGATCATCCCCCGTGACCTGCTGGCAACACTTGTAATGCAGCCCAGAACACCATGAGGCTTCTTTGCTGCAAGGACACATTGGCAGCTCATGTTCCACCTGGTACCTACCAGGATCCCCCCAGGGTCCTCTTCTGCCAAACTGCTTTCAAGATGGGTGGCACCAACATGTATTTGTTAATGGTGTTTTTTCTCCCAGGTAAAGGACCCTTTTACTTTTCTTGGTGAGTTTTATGAGCTTCCTTCTTGTCTGCTGATTTGCCCAGCCTTTTGAGGACCCTCTGGATGGCAGCACAATCCTTTGGAAAATTAGCGACTTCTCCCAGTTTTGGATCATTAGCAAAGTTGCTGAGGATATACTCTGCCCTCCCCCCCCCACCCTTAATGAAGATGTTAAACAGGACTTCACCAACTGTTGACCCCTAGGGACACCTCTAGTTACTGGCTTCCAACTGGGCTTTGTGCTACTGATCACCAGCCATTTTGTTGATTTCGTAATCCCTTTTTGTCATGTCACCCATGCATTTTTCTCAGGGACATTGTCTGTCACTTCCTCACAGGAGTGCTGGTTACTCTGCCCCTTCTCCATCATTCTAAGTTTAAATCCCTGCTGATGTCAGCCGTCCTGTTGGTGAAAGCAGCTTCTTCCTTCTTTGAGAGGAGGAACCCACCTCTCCCAAACAGACACTGATCCGTAAGCAGGGCCCAATAGTCATAGAACCGAAAACCTCATGGACTGACCTGTCCTGTTAATGCTCTTCTCACACGCTCTATCATCCATGTCAGGATTGAGGAAAACACCACCTGACTTCTAGTACTAGAGCACTGTAGCCACTTTTGATACTGTCCAGTTTTTCTTTGTTGGTATCATTTGTGCCCACGTGGAATGAGAGCGGGGTATAGTAGTCAAAGGAATGGACCCAGGCAGGCAACAAACCTTCAGATATTTGATTGGTTTGACAAATAGGTGCCTCTGTCCCTTGCAGCAGGGAGTCAAAGATATGACTCCTCTTCAAATTTGAGAGCAGTTAACCTTTTTGGTGATGCTTGAGTAGATAGAAAAGTATACAAAAATAAATGAAAATATTCTTAAGGTGTCTTAAAAATTACCTCTGTCCTCTTATTCACTTTTGTCCTGCTATTTTACTTTCCCCATGTATTGTGACTCTTTTTAGAGAGCTGTATTGGCACAGGCAACATACTAAACATTTAAGACCATGTATACTAATCCTTTTTCTCTCTGTGTGGTCTCTCTGACTATGGGATCAACGCTACTGAAGGGTCAGACAAGAAAAGCAGTGTTCTGAGGAGACTGTGTCTAAATCTGTGTATAAGGGAATAAAAGCACCAGGAAAAGGCTGGAAATTTCTCCTTGTGTGGTACTTTTTTTTAAAGACAGACAGTATGATTTTGCTTCCAGTTAGGTTACAGGTTGAGCTCGCTGCCAAGAACTGTGAACCATTGTTCATTTTTGCACTTGAGATGAAAGTTTAAAATCATAATTCCCGTTTCCCACCTGGTTATGGAACATCCTTATCAGAGAATATATCAATAGAAAGGGAGTCTGACAATGTGAATGGCCAGGGGTCTGTTCCAACTCACTTTTCTTTTTTTTTCGGTTTTGTGTCTCAACTACTGCAAAGAGGAGGAAACAGGGTCTCTGACATAGATACTAGTGAAGGAAAGTTCTGTTCATTAATTTTAGAAATTGTTGATCACATAGGTGGAGGCATATGGTGGAAAAACACCCAAATTGCAATGAAGATTTAAACCACATAGAGGACCTTGTTCTTCTAGACCAGTGCGCATCCAGCAGACTTCCGTTCAGACCAGGAAAAACTCAGCAAATTTCATCAAAGTCAGACAACACTGTATCTCTTTCAGATAACATTCTCAGCTGGAAATAGCTAAATATCAATGCTGGGTTCAAGGAGATTTTTGAAGCCTCCTGCTGTAAAAACAAAAAGTAGATCACAGAAGCACAGGAAACGCAGATATTCTATCATTAAAAATTGCAGGAGGTTGTGTTGTTAACCTAGGTTTTATTCAACTGACAACTATTCCTTTTACAGTAGCTAATAGTGATATTCAACCTACGTTAGTAACTGTAGGTCCTTTCAAGAGTATTTGTTTTATAGTGATCTTTTTTACCCCCTATCTTTATGCTTTTCTGCTATAGAGGGGATAAACCAGGTTGTTTGTCTTTATGGTTATTTTAAATGATTACACAACCTTACTTTTATAAATACAGGACCAATGGAGACCATTCAAGAACTTAGGCTCAATGATATTTTTAAGACATACAAAAAGCATACGAAAACTTAGAGAGATGACAGCCCACCACTTCCTTTGGTAGTCTCTTGCAATGGCTAACTGGAAATTCTATATTGTACTTTCTGTCTTGACGATGGTGGAATGTTTGGCCAGAGCCTTTTGAGCCTTCTTTCTAGCAGTTTCCAAATGACTTTGCTGTTTAGTATGTTTCCACAGCTTTTCTTTCAGTAAATAATACATAACGTAATAATGATGGTAAATTGAGTCTCTGAAACTTCTTATCACCACTTTTATCATCCTTTTCTACTAGAATTATTTAGTTGTGTCTGAAAATGTAAAAAGCAAAATCTGAAATAATCAATGCAGAATAAATAATAGATAGTGATCTATCAGGCACATTTTTAAGGGGAAGCATCACTTATACAAAGCATAATTAAAATATGATGGACTACAGATATTACACAATCACAATGTGTTTACTTTCAAAGCAGAAGACAATCAGACTGAGGAGGAATCTTATTGAAATGTCTTTATTTCTCCTTTGCAAAATTAGTTTGGTGGATATAATCAACTTGTTGAAGGTTGTTAGACATGGTTGCTTTTTCTACCACTCTTGGCTCAGTATATTCAGAGTGGTTTGTATATTAAATCCATTATGTATCTGAGCTAATCAAATATCTGATCATATGTAAACAAGTTGATACTTGATTATTATTTTTGATAAGCTAATGTCCATAAAGTGCTAAATTCACATTTTTCAACACTGAGGCTGGATATTTAACTCTGTATTAAGGCACAGGTATTCCCTTAAATTCTTCAAGGTATGCTTTTAGATTCAATTTGTGTTTAGGTTCAGATATATTGCTTCTTCTCCAGAGTAATAAATAATGATTATTGTCAAACCATGTAAATTGTTGCCATAGATCCCTTTAGGTATTTATAGGATAATCAAATGTTCTAAGATAGTGCTATGTTCATAATTTGCTAGATTCCCCCATATATACACACTGCAGACATACAACTATTTTGTATTTGTTTTTTAATTCCTTCTCTGTGGCCATGATCCAATAGAGAAAAAAAGAAGAAATTTCTGCACACGAAAGCTGTGGAACTCTGTGGAGCTTTAGTAATACTACCTATGTGGAACTAAAAATTTTTAACAAATTGCATAAAGTGGAATATAAATTATTTTGTATAATCATTTATTCTATTTTCACTCTGCCTTACAGATATGATCAGGATGACTCAGTGGTTACTATGATGCTTGTTGTATTACCATTTCTTTTGGCTCTTTTTGTTCTATTTTCCAGCCCAAGGGAGAATTTTTATATGTTTGTCAAGGCAAGGTGAGGCAGAATCTGATGCTCACCTCATTACTCTGAAGAGAGAGTTTTTAAGGGAGAACCAGCAAACAAAATACCACAAATCCTACCCTGTACTCCTTCTGAGCTTCAGCTGAACCTACAGTCACAAGCACATTTCCACTCCCAATCTCTTTGACTAGCTCTCTAAGGATATCATTAAAAGTACTGTATACTGTGTATAGAAAAGTGAAAAAGCACAAGATGTAGTCTGCAGTAGGCTGTATGCCTTATTTATATAATAAACCAAGTTCAGTGACATGTGATGTGACATGGGCCTGGGAGAAAGCATCTGCAGTCACATGAACAATAAAGGTAATTTAGAAAGCCAGTGTTTTAAGAGCAGATGGAAGTAGGTGACAACACTTTCTAACAGTTATCTGTACAAAGAAGGTTATTAAAATTTTTCAGAAAACTCTGGCTTTTTTCATTAAGAAATATTCTGTAGAAGGTAATGACTAAGTCACAGCTCCAGTCAAGGGACAGAACCGATGACTGATGGCAAAGAAACAAGTATTCACATCACAGAGGAACTTACCAACATGCAAATGTTAAAAGCATGGCAGGTAGATATAGATTTGGTCCTTTCAGATACTACAGCATTATGTCAAAATTAACAACAATTCAAAGACACAGAAGGACAATCTGTTCCCATTTATTATATTTAATTGTTAAAGACATCTTGGTTAAACATGTTAACCCTATTGAAGTCTGTGGTTCAACTCCCACCTTTAAATTCTTAGTTCACTAGGTAAATTGTTTTTTTAATAAATACAAACCCTTTCTTTTTGAATTAAGAACTTGAAAAAATTGCTTGTGCTTACCTTTGTGTAGTTATATCTCAATTAGCTTTTGGATAGTATAGGTTATGCCTTATGAAAAAATTGAAATCATGTCAGTTGTGTAAAAATGCGTATTCACATTACTTGGAATGGGGAGAGTTAAGTAGCAGCATAAATATTGGTATTATTTTCTAAGACTTGTAAATGGCATTTTCTTCAGAAGAAAAAACCAATAGCAATAAGGTTAACGACCTTGTTAGATAAAAATTTAATTTGCAATAGTACTTGATGAATATGTTGATTTTTATGCCAAGCTTGTCAAATAGAGTGAGATTAATCCAGTATTACTTTAGGCTTCTAGAATATAAATCTCTTAACCTAAATTAGTTGTTTAAGCTGTCTCTGAAACCAACACAGAAAGATTTTAGGGGGCAATTCACCTCAACCTATGATAAAAATATAAAGGAAAGATTGATATGATTCTCTGGAGCAGCCTGTCTGTCTAGGTTAGACCAAATTCCTAAAGACAAACTGACTACAGTTATAGCAAATTCGTTGTATTCACCTAAAATTGTATTAAGCTTTCATGGCAAGGCTTTAGTAGTAGGGGTGCTATGGGAGTGGTTTCTTTAAGAGGCTACTAGAAGTTTCCCCTATGTTCAATAGAGCCAATGCCACCCAGTTCCAAGATGGATCCGCTGCTGGCCAAGGCCGAGCCCCAGATTTAAGGAAAAACCTGCGCAACAGCAATTGCAGCCAGAGGAGAGAAGAGTGAGAATACGTGAGAGAAAGAGCTCTGCAGATGCCAAGGTCAGTGAAGAAGGAGGAACAGGAGGTGCTTCAGGTGCCAGAGTAGAGATTCTCCTGCAGCCCCTGGTGCAGCCCATGGTGAGGCAGGATGTTCCCCTGCAGCCCATGCATTACTCCATGCAAAAGCAGGTGAATGAATGCCTGAAGGAGACTGTGATCTGATGGGAAGCCCATGCTGGAGCAGGTTTCCAGCAGGACCTGTGTACCAGTGGGAAGAGGAGCTCACACTGGAGCAGGTTTGCTGACAGGACCTGTGACTTGTCAGGGACTCACACTGGAGCAGCCTGTTCCTGAAGGACTGCACCCCATGGAAGGGACCCACGCTGGAATAATTACTGAAGAACTGCAGCCTGTGGCAAGGTCTCACATTCAGAAGTCCATAAGAGGCTGTCTTCTGTGTGAGGGAACTCATGCTGGAGCAGGGGAAGAGTGTGAGGAGTCCTCTCCCTGAGGAGGAGGGAATGGCAGAGGCAATGTGTGATGAACCGACCATGATCCCCATTCCCCATCCCCCTGCACTGCTGGTGGGGAAGAGGGAGAGAATTTGGGAGTGAAGTTAAGCCCAGAGAGAAGGCAGAGGTGAGGGGAAGGTGTTTTTAAGATTTGGTTTTATTTATCATTATTTAAGTCTAATTTGACTGGCAATAACTGAAGCTATTTTCCCATAAATGATGGTAACAGGTGAATGATCCTTCCCTGCCCTTATCCTAACCCATGAGCCTTTTGTTATATTTTCTCTTCCATGTCCAGCTGAGGAGGGGAGTGATGGAGTAGCCTGGGAGGGCACTTGATGTCCTGACAGGGTTAATCTACTAAAATCTACTACAATAACTAATTTCTCGTCCTTCACAGAGTCTTTAAAAATATAGATATTTTCCATACTGTTACAGGGGCCTGTCAGGTGTGCATATACATTTGATTTTGAGCGTGAAATCTGCTCATAAGTTGGAACATCTGATTTTATAGATCGGTGTTATCAGAGTGAGCTTTTTGTGACAAGATATTAATTTCTAAAAGACTTTCTCCAAACACAAAGAGATACTTTCAGTGACAATTGTTACTGTTGGTTCAAAATCTTAGACAGAAAAATAGGGCATTGTTAGACATTTAATAGATTTTCACTCTTTCCACAAGTAAAGTTACAGTAAATGTCCTCTATGAAGCAGAAGGCTGGACTACTGAAAATAAAAGCATTCATATTTATTCTTCTCCTGCTCAATATGACATTGTAGAAGAGAATGCTACAGGGATACCTTATTGCAGCCTTTCTGTATTTAGAGGGCATTTATAAGAAAGATGGGGAGTGACTTTTTAATAGGCCCTGTAGTGGTAGGACAAGGGGTAATGGTTTTAACTAAATGAGGGTAGATTCAGACTGGATATAAAGAATGATTTTTATATGATGAGGATGGTGAGACACTGAAACAGGTTGCCCAGAGAGTTGGTAGATGTCCCATCCCTGGGAACTGTCAAGGTGTGGTTGGCCAGGGCTCTGTTCAAAATGTTCTAGTCAAAGATGTGCTCACATTAGGTATTTTGGACTAGATATCCTTAAAAGTCCCTTTCAATCACTCCATGATTCTGAGAGTCATTCCCCTTTTAATATTTAATGCAATCTTGAAATCTGAGAAATTCTAGGAAGAAAAGACTCATACTTGTAGAGTAACTAGATATTACTACTACTAAAAGTTCAATCTCATTTAAGTTGAACTGGATAGAGAGTAAGAATTGAAACTGTATTTCAGCTGGCTAATGAATAAGAACCTAAGCTGGGTGTGACTGGTATGAAGGCAGAGGTGCCCCTCCAGAAGCTGATCTTGCATATGCCGAACTGCTGGACTTTCAGCTCACTTCTCAATCTCTATCCATTGCTGAAATGGACAACATTATCCACTGAGCAGGGCATAGCTGTGATAGAATGGAAAACAAAATAATGGTTTATTAGTACATGGAGTGTTATTGATATTACCTTAAAACTTCAAAAAGAGAAACTTTGGAATGGAACAACCATTAACTTTTCTGATTTCTTCAATGAGATCTGGAATATTTTTAGTCAAAATAGAAATATCACAGAACAGTCATCTCTGAAGTATGCTTGCTCAAAATATAGTATTTGGTTTATCCTGTCAAATCCTGGGAGTAACTTGTGTCTAGGAAAAAAAAGCCTTTAACTTCTTTCATTCCTAAAGGAGAATACAAGAAATACTGAATGTAATACTCCTTTGAATTAGAATCTTTTCAAAGGGGTAATCTTTGGAGTTGTTCTTTATGTTTACCCTGTTTTAGAAGGTTATTTCTATCCAAATGTATGCTTTTATCTCTATGTCCTCATCTATAAAGAATGAAAACATTCTCACAAGATCCGGGTCCTGAGCTGGCACCTTGATTTCTCAATGAGTAGAGATATCTAAATAATATATTTATATTTAGAGAAAGGAAATAAAAACTTTCATGCCATTGTGCAGAATTGTTCTTCAACCTCATGGATTATTACTAGACTTGTATTTTTAGAATAATCAGTTATAATTGTGTTCCTAAGTATAGGGAATCTTGAACTGGACCAGGAATTAAAAGAAGGAATCAGAATAATCATATACAATACTGCTAGTCTAGTTTAATCAGTCTTTAACAAAAATTTGCCCTCTGAAGCAAACTGTTGACTACAGGACTACCCGCTTTGTAGTTTTCTGTGGAGAAGAGGAGATCAGGTATAACCTGCAACAATGTAGTTAACTTTGATCATGAATTTAGATTTAAGTTACTAAATATATTGTATTTTGCCCAGTGACAGAGAACTACAGTATACATTCTTTGCAGCTACTGCAAACACTTTTATTTCAATCCTGTAAATGGTGGCTGTTTCATACATGGAAGAATTAAAAAGAAAGTTGAATTACGGAGTAAAATTGTAGCCAGTGAAATTGTACAGACTAATGTTAGCACTATAAAGGACATAATTAACTGAACTTCATGATTAAAACTCAACTGAAATACTGCTTGATTTTAAAATTTAAGAAAGGGATATACTTATTTACATAATGTTTTACAGCAAAATGGCCATGTATTACCACTAATGTTCCCTTGCTACTTTTATAACAGTAATTTCAGTAATATATGATCTTTAAAATTACACGAAAATAAATTGTAAACATTAAATGATAAACTATAATTCTACAGGGCATTCATTAATATGTAATTGAATGACCAGTTAAGACTTACAGAATGGCTAACATTTTTGGTAACTTATAAAAAAGTACTGTATGAATTTATGGTTTAAGATAAGGTTTGTAAGCCATGTTATTTTAAGGAGTAGGTTTCTCTTTAATAAGATGCTAAGTTCTATAATATAGCACGAACTTGAAAAAGATAATTTAAAGTTGGCATTTTCATTTAAATAACAAATTACATCCAATTCAGAAGATTTATTTAATCATCGTTGTTTTTTAATTCTACTAAAAATCATATCAAAAAACAAGATTATTCTTTCTTTGCCATGGGAGAAAAATTGTGGCAGTGAATTAAGAGTACTCTTTATTTCTGTGCTTATAAACAGGGGCATTTATTCTGATTTAGTACTGGATTTCCATTAAGGGTGATTTCATTAATTTTTAACCTTCAGTTACACCAGACTGAATGAGAGCAATACAGAAGCAGAAACATGGCATTTGTTTAAATCAGAGTGGGACATATTCAATTCCATTCGTTTTCAAAATTTAAAAGGGATAAATGTAAATAAATAGTAAATAAATATAAACAAATATAAATAAAATAGCAGTTTTAAGCACACCAAAGAGACAGCAAATAAATAAATATGGATAGCCTACTAACCAACATAATCCATACATTGTTATATATATTTATATAGATATAACAATAGATATACTATATATAATATTTAGAACCACATATGACACAAATTATCAGTTATGACTTCTTTTCTGTTATTCTACGTCTTAGAAGATGATAATGGGAATCTTGCCTAGGATTGCAGTGCTATATATAATATTATATTCAGAGCACATAAAAAAGTATGACTAACAAAATTTTGCCCAAACAGTAAAAACACTACCGAACCCTGATATCTTCCACACATCCTGGAAATCGTGGACAAAGAATGATCCAGGCCAAGTAATTATACAGCAGATATCCAGTGAGACAATGCATCTGGGATATGCAAAGTGCACTGTGCAGGTGGAGGTTCTCTGTGCAGCCTGTGTCCTTAAGTATGACACATATACACCACTGGCACACGCACTTCACAGAGGGAAATCTCATGAAAAGTTATGCCAGGCTGCTCCAGTATTATTTAGTGAATGTTAGAACTCAGTAACAACTAAGAATACTTTTTATTAATTAAAATAACAATAAATTTGACTCACCTTAACAGGTGTTTTCAAGAAGGCCCAAATCACCTTGATTTATTCAGGGGTTCTCATCCAGCTTCTTCCTTGCTGTCTGTGCTGGCCAAAGGGTTTGGCAGCTGTGATGGGTGTGATACCAGGGTGCAGGTCTTCATTGCCATTTGCAATGGCACATCTCTGCCTACTCGATACTTTTTCTGACTTTGCCATGTAACTTCTTTTTCTTGCCCCTATTTTTCAATAAACTATTTTATGACTTTTAAAATTATTGGTTTGGAGATTCATTTTTGTGTGATTCTGCTTCTACTGGAGGCACAGGAGGAAATGCACCACAGCTTTTTGCTACTGTGTTTAACACAGGATAGGACTACAGCTACTTCAGTATAAAACCTGTTCAAAATTGAGAAATCCTGCTGAAAACAGCAGTTGAAATATTCAGGATTTCAGTATTTTATTTTAGACAGTGAAAATTGTCTGGTGCTCACTTTCTGATCTTTAAAATAGTGAGACTTTCCTCTTAAGATATTTTTAATTTATATTTTTGTGAGCTCTTTGTTATGCTAGTTGATAGAAATTCACTGTGAACTTGTGGAAACTGAAAATGAAATGAGTCCTTAAATCATGATGAAACAGTTTTAAGGAGATGTGAATCATAATTAAATTGACATGTTTACAGATCCAATTATTGTTTATAGTCTGGACTTTAAATTTAATTATACCCATTTATAAACTAGGAAACCAAAAGTTTTATAAAAATATTCATCTTTTATAAATTACCAATTTAGTAGAAACATTAAATTTTTCTTTTCTGGAAGAATAAGTTTTATGGGGTTTCATGGGGTTTTTTTGTTTGTTTGCCTCTTTTTGTAGTTGTTCATCAATATTATCAACAAGGTCAATAGAAACAGGAAGAATTTTACATAGTATATTTCAATACAAATGACAAGTCTTATGCAGATCTTTCAGTTACTAATGCAGAGATGCAATCCGAAACTTATTTTTAGCATTACAAAAAAAGTAATAATTTTCACAACCTTTCCACTTTCATAACACTAGGCCTGTGAGATGAGAGATTTCTAAATAACTTAGAATTAAATCCGAGTATGATCTGGAGGTACCAACCTAGAGCAAATTTGAATTACAAAGAAATGTATTTTTGTCCGTTCTATTTTTGCATGTAATATTATTGTGATTAAATAAACACAATGAAAGATTTCACACAGAAACACTGACTTAAAAATGTCAGAACAGTCATTCATTTGAAAAAGTTAAAATATTTTGCATTCTCAAAATGTATTGAATTTTGCTTTCTTGTTAAACTGCCTGATTGTCACACCATTAAGCTTCACTTTCTGATGAGAGGTGCTAACTTTAAGGCTCCTTGTCTCTGTGTAGACAGATTTCTGCATGATGGCTCGTTTGACATGCACCAGACAGCATAATCTTCAGAAATCGGTGATGGAGGGCTTTTTCTCTAGGGTTCACCCCACACCTTCCACTGAGTTTATTGTCAGCAGCAGAGGAAATACTGCTTAATGTTGGACTGATCTCTGGATCAGTTGCACAGTGATTCGACTTTAACAAATCAGGTGTAAAAGTTTAGAGTTTGTGGTGGATTGGTTTTCATTCTTAAGAAAAGGAATAGGAAAAAATATTTATTAGCAAAATAAAACTTGTGAAAGCTAACTCTCCTTTCAAAAAAACCCACTTAAACCATACATTCCATACTCTTGACACAGCTTCAGGGTTTTAGTGCCTCCTTAACAGACTTCTGAAACAGCAGTTTGCCTATTTTCTGTCCATTACTTAGGTACTGGGAAGGAATTGGGCACATTGACTTTAATGGGACTTTATTCATTTTATTGGCTATGCTCCAGCCAGTCAAACCCTGGAATGTTCTGTACCTGTTCTATTTTGCATTTAAGATAGTAGGTAGTTAATACAGTTTCTGTCTACACCTGACTCCTTTTTTTTTTTTTCTTTGAATATCAGAGAGGCTTTGAAGGAAATTAGGAAGAGAAATCAGAGGAAATGCTCTAGCATAATATTGCTACCTTAATGTAGAGGTTTATATAGCATTTGACAGGATTTATTGCATATAAAATTTTGCAGTTGAGCAGGTATGTGTTTCCTATACAGAGCTTGAGATTTTGCTGTCAGGTGCTGTGAATTTGTACCAAGAGTGCAATAAAAGTAACATAGATTTCTGTTTACATGTGTTACTATGCAATATTTAAAGTGTAAAGAATTTGAAAGGTTGTTAATGGATGGAAATGTTTATGCTACAGGAGATGGAAAAATGGAATAAGGAGTAGGAGGCATATGGTAATTCAGATGAGAAACATTTCATGCTGGGAGACATTCCTCTTCTATGGTGTGTTAAATAATCTGTTTGTGGGTGTTTTTCTTTGTTTATATGATGACCTAAGAGTGAAACTGTTCCTGTGAGTAAATGAGTATTTTAATGAATTTTAGACAGTCTTGCCTGAGAGAAGTATGCATCTAGCTATAAAATATGCAAAGAGAGCCCCAAATGATGCTGGCTTCATTTTTAATGTTCTTTGTTTATTGTATTAATATTTTAAATAACTCAGTCAAGATGGGAACTTTCAGCATTTATGCGTATAGCTGTATATTTTTAACTGAATTGCGTTTTCTCTAGGACAAGACCTCAAATGATGAAAAAACCTTTAAAAACATTGTAAAATGAGTTTTTCTGCCTATCTCTTTAAGTTGCATATGTGAGTTTGAGGAAAAAACCCCAAGAGCACGATTTAAATTTTGCTCAAATGAAAGGACTTGGGCATTGTGACATGTGGCATACAAAAGCCCCAATCTCTGGGTCTGCCTCCAAACCCAGAATTTACAAAGCTAATTTTGGTTTGGAGCAAGGTGAGATTGACAGCTGCCAGTACACTAAGTGCTGGGATGCCCAAACCAAGCAATAGGAAATGTGGAAGAGCAGAGCATTTCTGAAATGCTATCTCCTGCAGGGACTGCCCTCCACAAGCCTGGAAGACAGAGTTCTGTTTTTTTGCACATTTGTCTGATAGAAGCACTTGCCCACTAAGTGGTGTTCTGCTTCCTGGGATGCTGATGGAGTTTTTATTTGCTACGTGTTGGATGAAGGAACAAATACAAAGAAAGAATAATTCTGAGAGCAGCCACTCAAGACAGCACCTTTCCCATTGGACAAGCCAAACTGTTAGTATCTGCTCTCCTTTGGCCTCTGTGGCTTTTGTACTTGCTCACAGCGCCATAGTTACCCACAGAAACAATAACAGGCAGTTACCTCCCATAGCTTTGTGATTAGCACAGTCTGTTGTGATGGACCAGCTGCAACCCTAACCTTCCTCATCCTTTGTTGGGGACGTCTCAAAAAGGATCTCCTGGAGCAGAGGTTCTAACAAACAAGATACGGGAAGTAACAGTTTAAGCAATTTTTTTTTTTTTCTGTGAACCCTGAGAAAACAGATTCTGTAGATTCCACAGATTGTTGGCAGAATGCTGTTTTTTATGGAGGTTGGAAGAGGACAGACCTTCAGGAGACAGTGAACAACTCAGGCACAATATAGTCCCTGTTTAGACATTTTGAAAAGTTACTGTCCAAAACACTAGTGTGTCTCAGGCATCTGTGGATGTTCATTTTATTTCATTCAAATGTCTCTCTTTTTTTATTTTTACCCCCATCCATTCTCTGAACTTTAGCATCTCCTCTTGTTTGACTCAGACTCATAATAAGGCCAGATCCTCCATTAACCAGAAAATGGACTTATAATGTCATTTGCCATTGATGCAGACATGTGTAAAAATGTAAATATTTTTCTCAAAAATGACTGCTAGGGTTTATTTCAGGTAACTTCAAGTGTACTTCAATTTAGCTGGTGATCTTGAGATAAAAGGTTTTCTCTTGCTTTGCCATATTAAGTCATGCTCCAAAAGTTCCCCACGAATAATGACAACCGGAGTCTTTTATTTGCTTAGAGCATTCAGGGAGACATTGTAGAAGATTTCTTAATAATTCCTTCTCTTAGGCTTAGAACAATGTTAAAATAAAACCCAGTGGATAAGTGACAAGTCTAGAGATAATATCGCTCCCAGCAACACACTAGTGATTGATTGATGTGTTATATATTAGTTAAAAATAATGATGGTCCTCACATTTTTCCTCCTACAGCATAGTTGTTAATCTTAGCTGCATTCCAACGTAGCCCTCTCTCACAGAAATATTCCAGAATGATTTAAAAATTAAGTAACAATCTCCTATTCTCTTCTTATTAGTAACAGAACGTCAACTTTCCCCCAACTGCTGAAATACATTTCTGTCATACAGAAATTTTTTTGCAAGAAAAGAGGATACATCTGAAATAAGGCAGAAGCAAGATTTTATTACATTTATTTTGCAAGAAAAACCTCTGCAATTTGCAACTTCTGTACACAGCAGCATGTTGAAGATTTTTAAAATATTATTTTTGTATTTATTTATTTATTTCCTCTTTGCCTGACAGTATCTAAACAAAAACTTCAGTTCCAAATTTTATTTAAATCTAGTGTCCAGGGAAGTAACTTTGTTTATCTGAATCTGAAGAGTGTTCATATTTCTTTTCCCTGTCTCTGCTTAAAGTTTGAATCCCCGGTGAGTAGCTTTCTGGCGCTGCAGTGAATATGCTGTGACTGTGCAGAATAACACCAGGACACCACTGACATTTTGTTGATAAGATTTGCTTTAAAATATATTCACAGACAACCTGTCTTGCAAGTATACATTACTGTAGAACCTTTATCAATTTCAGACACACTCAGCCTCTGTCATGCATAAAACTCACAGAAACTTTTGCCAAGAACAGTTATCCAAAAAGATAGAGAGAAAGAAGGTAAAGCATTTTATAACATTTCAGTTCCATGTTGTGTCAAGATGGAGAGTAGAAAAAACCCCATAGTAATAAATTCTTGTTTTATTCATCTACGTTTATTTCTGTGCAAATGTCGGATGCAAATGTAGACCATTAACATACTCTTTCTAGACAGGTTTGCTCATATATCTAGGTGTTTTCTCCTTATCTTTCCATTTCATTTCTTCTGAGAAACTAAGTGCAAAAATGCCTTTTAAGGATTTTTTTTGTTGTTTCCATTCCTTTCAGAGTCTATTATTTTGTTTTCTGGATTATGCAAAGCACACCAAAATTAAAGTTTACCATTTTTATTTCTCAGTGCTGCGATGTCACCTAATTTTACAGAGGAGATACATAACTGTAGATAAACATACTCATGCAAAGGCAATCATACATTAGTTTGGTACTGTCCATTAGACTACATTGAGCAAAAACAATCTCATATAATTCAATAGAAAAACTCTCATTTGCCTGCACTGAAATGAGATCTATGTTATCAAGAAGTATTCAGGTTGCTAATTATATGAAAAGCCAGCTATTGACAGTTGTCACATATTCCTGTAATATGCTTCAACTGGTGACACAGTTCCCACAATCCTCCACATTTGGAGATGGCTTGAAAGTTATCAGGTGGAAAAAAACCTGAGGATGCTGGTTGACATCTGGCTGAATGTAAGCCAGCGTGTGCCCAGGTGGTCCAGAAGGCCAATGGCTCCCTGGCCTGTATCAGCAATAGTGGGGCCAGCAGGACCAGGGAAGACATCATTCCCCTGTACTCGTCACTGGTGGGGCCATACCTCCAGTTCTGTGTCCAGTTTTGAGCCCCTCACTACAAGAAAGACATTGAAGTACTGGAGCAAGTCCAGAGAAGGGCAAAAAAGCTGGGGAAGGGTCAGGAGCGCAAGTCTGATGAGGAGCAGTTGAGTGAGCTGGGGTTGTTTAGCCTAGAGAAAAGAAAGCTCAGGTGGGACCTTTTGCTCTCTAAAACTGCCTGGAAGAAGGTTATGGCAAGGTGTATGTTGACCTCTTGTACCAGGCAACAAGTGACAGCACAAGATTGAGTGGCCTCAAATTGTCCTGACCTGTGCTTACTGCTGAACTGTACTCATGGATTGTTGTCACTCCCCAAATGCACACTAGGGACAATTTTAATAAGTTATTAATGAAGCCAGATGAGCTCTCATTCCCCAAAACTTTTTCTCTCTCTGGTATGTTTCTACTCCTAGGTCACAGACTGCACTCCAGCCTGGCCTCCTCTTACTGTTAGCCTGCTACTGCTCCTCAGCTCCTTGCTGGGGGAGAAAAGGGTGTTTTTCTCCTTTCTGTCATAAGTTCAAGGCAAGGCATCATATAATGTTTTAACCAACCTTTTGAGTCTTTCTGTATGTTATCTTATTTTCTCCCAGGCAATGTCTTCCTTTCCTGCATGTATGTACAGCAGTTTGATGCTAATAACCAAAATATCATTGCCTATTTTCAATGAAAAGAAGCTGATGGTCCTGAAGTCGTGCTTTCATATCTCTCAAATGTACTCCAGGGGCTTATAAGCCATAAATTGCTTGGGGTTTGTGAATCCTTTTATTTGAGCATAAAAGTTTTCTGCTTATTAAAAATATAAATGTTATGTCCACAATTACCAAAAGCTTTGCTAATCATGGAAGTTTCTAAAAAAACTCCAAAGTAATTATATCTTGTAATTATAAGGAAAAAAGTTCCCAACTACCTTTTAGTGACCCACAACATTTACCAGTTTGAAGCCTGAGGCTATATGGATGAGATTAGCTGCTAATTGGAGGGAGGAAAAAAAAAAAGAATGAATAGAAAATTAATTTTATATTTTAAAATAGCTTGGACTTGTATCTGATTTGCAGTGAGAGTCTCTTTTGTGTGGGTTTCTTTTTCTTTTTCTTCTTCTCTAGAAGCCGGTAAAGGAGCTGAAATATGCCATTATATGTGCAACAAAGTGATTTCAAATTGCAGATATTTTTTGAAAAGGAAGTGTGGGGAAGGCTGGCTAAGGCCTGTCTGCTGCTTGCAAGGACTCTGGCATAAAAATTCCTCTTTCTACATGCTGTGTGCTTGACAGTCTCATAAAAGTGGAGCATCATGGAGACTAAGGAACATCAGAAGAAGAAGGAGGTATAAGAAGATTAAGCTGTGCTTCAGTCTTTCACTAGTACTAAGTCTTTGAAATTCTTTCCTCAACTCTACAAACCGTTCTCAGGCATCTCCAAAGGTTACGTTTATGAGACAGACTGATAGTTTCAGGAGTGGGAGTATATCCTCAGATGTTATGCACTTCCAGGTCTTGATCTCAGCCAAAATTCTCTCATAATGTGCAGTGTTAATAGAGAAAGCCTGTGCAGATTGTACAAGCTGCAGCTGGTACATTCACAGAGTTTGGTTGTACTCTGGGAAGCTCAGCTCAGATGCAGAAGGTGATTGAGGCACAATTCCACAGTGCTAGTCCAAAGTAAAATTATATACTTCTCAAACAGACTAATTAAACTCAGTACAGATCTGTGAAACTGATTGCTTTCAATCTGCTACCAGCGAAATATTCACTCAAACAGGGTGCTGGGGCAGAAGGGGGGATGTCTCTGCACTGATTTATATTGAACTATATTGGTTTACTAATAAAAGTGCAATTAAGAACTTCCATGCTGCTTTGTATATGTATAAATTATGGGGCACAAAATGAAAGGTTTCTTAGAAGGATCTGTCTCTTGCTGTTAATTTGTTTCTTTGTAACATTTTGCAATGTTAATCTATTTAAGAGATTTTTTGTGTTTAGATGTTGAAGGCTTGAGGTTTGATTCATCCACCCCTCTTCCCTTTAACAAAAGTAATGACTAATTAACATTCATCTGCCATACCGTAAAGTTGATTGAGATGGTGGATGATATTTTAGCTGATTGTTATGCAGTGGAAATGACAGAAATAGCAATATCTGGGGCTAACTGGAATTTGAAAGTAGGGTTTCTTCCAAGGCTGGCAAATCTTATCTAGATCATGCCTAAGGAGAAGCGCAGTAACATATTTCACAGAAGATAAGTTTATGCTGCAAGAGAGGAGATATAAACAGGTGGTCTTGGCAACTGCTAGATTTTAAATCTAAGCCTGCGTAGCTCTCAAGGACTGAGCTAACAATTTCATCACAAATAAAAGTAATTGCTTAAATGAATTAATGCAAGTACAAGTCATTTTCTTACCAAAGCTGGTAAAATAACAGAAATATAGGTAGATGTTAATTTTTTAATTGTGTTTGGTGATTGAGTAATGTGATTAAACTCCCAGCACCCACAAATACTTTCTGTGCTATTTCTATCTTGGGACTCAATACATGTGAACAATGGGGAATACTTATTTTTGGGGTTCCTGGTGAAAAACAAGCTGTCCATGCACCAGCAGTGTGCTCTTGTGGCCAAAAAGGCCAATGGTATCCTGGGTGCATAGGAAGAGCATTGCCAGCAGGTCAAAGGAGGTGATCCCACCCCTCTGGTTCCCTTGTGAAACCTCAGTTGCAGTGCCGTGTCCAGTTCTGGGCTCCCCAGTAAAAGAGAGACTTGGAGCTTCTGGAGCTGGTCCAGCAGAGAGCTAAAAATGTGATGGGAGTACTGGGGCATCTCTCTTATGAGGAAAGACTGAGAGAGTTGGGCCTGCTTAGCCTGAAAAAAAGAAGACTGAAAGAGGTCCTTATCAAAATGGGTAAGTGTCTTAAAGGAGGGCATCAAGATCTAGGCTCTTCTAACTGGTTCCAGGCAATAGGATGAGATGCAATGGGCAGAAACTGGAACACAGGAAGTTCTGAGCACGCGGAAGAACTCCTTTACAGTGTGTGTGACTGAGCACTGAAACAGGTTATGCAGTAGGTGATGGAATCTCATTCCCTGAAGATATTCAAAAGCCATCTGGACACAATCCTGAGTAATCTGCTCTAGGTGACCCTGCTTAAACAGGAAGATTGAAGCAGATGACCTGCATTGGTCCCTTCCAACCTTAATCCTTCTGTGATTCTGTGAATCTGTGATTAACGAAAAACATCTAGATTGAAATCTATTTGCATGTCAAGCTATGAGATTTTAATGTATTTCAGAAATATGCTTTTTTTAAAACCCTACAACTTGGCAACACATGTCTCTATTACATGTTAAGCAGGCTGTTTGAGATTGGGCTGCCATACTGAGCCCCCCCTGTCTCATCCAGTGCTTTTAGGTTACCCATGCCACTAGTTATCCTTGATAATTTCTGTACTATTTTCAGTGGAACAGAACTTCACAAATTACTCTTTGTTATTAAAAATTTCTCCAGGAATGTAATTCTGAGTCCTCCAAACTGTGTTAGCAAGTGTTCTACGTGTACTTTTGTCCAAAGGACACGGGAAGATAAAAGGAAAAATCAGGGTATTTCTGCTGTTTGTTTTGACTTAAGACTCACTTCTGAAGTGTGAGTGTGTGTATGTGTATGTGTGTGTGTAGAATCATAGAATGAAAGAATATTATGATTTGGAAAGGATCCATAAGGATCATCAAAGTCCAGCTCTTTACCCTGCACATGACTGTTATGATCAGGTTCTTAATATTTTAGAGAGAGATGCCTCTGCCCAAATTAAGGTGCAAACAAGACCATATGCTTAAGTCAATAGTATGGGTTTTATTTGACAGTAAATGAGAGAGAGAGAGAGACAGAGACAGAGATAGAAAGAGAATGAAAGACACAGAAAGAGATCGGGGGAGAGAAAGAGAGTTACAGAGACAGAGAAAACAGCACTACTCCATGGATCCCAACGATGTCTTGTTGATCCTCTCTGTCAAGTCTTCTTGGTGGTGAGGGTCCCCCCTGAAGCACAGAATCCGATGTGTTAATATAGGCTTAGGCTGGTGCCCATGTCCAGGCACTGTCCCCTGGAGGGGGGCAAGTTTCCCATTGTCTCCTGCAGCAGACTTTGGATCTGTTGCATCACCTTGCATCACGTGCAGCCTTGTGGTGCAAGGCCCCAGGAATCAGTCCGGGGAGCACTTCAGGGGGTCTCTGATGGATTAAGACACCCTCTGAGCTGCTTCTCACGTGAATGTCCTGTGCTTGTGGCCTTCCTGGGGCTGGGGGTCCCCCAGCCAGTTTGCACAGGGGGGGATGGGTTCCCTGCCCCTGCGCAGAGGTTACCACACACCCAAACCTGCTCCCCCCACCTCGGCTGGGAGGGGAAATCTGTGCAAAGCTGCTCCCAGCAACTGGGTCTGTGGGCTATGGCCTCCCCCACCCCAAACCAAGCCAGAGATGATTCCTGCTGGGTTTGGCTTTCATTCTTCTCCTCCAGCCTTGTTTGCTTCTCCCCAGCCCTGAGATGATTGAAGAATAGGTTTCCCTTTATCTAATCACAGCTGTTTAATTCTCAGTCCAACGTTCCAGTCATGCATCTTCAGGGAGGGGTGGGATTTGGTGGCTTCTTTATACAGTTTTGCTATAATGAGTGAAACTTTATAACAATGTTTGAGGCATGAACTAAATCAATCTCTGACAACGACCACCCCAAGAATCACACCAGGTGCCTGAGAGCATGGTCCAAACAATTCTTGACTCTGACAGGCTTGGTGCTGTGGGTTGTAGGCAGTTCAAGTGTAAAGAAATCCTGATCAACATAGACGTTCCTATTGCCCACTAGTTTGGCTTCACTGATTGAGTTATTTTCAGAAAGCCTGAGTCTTCTGTATATTAAAATTATATTGATAGCAAATATGCTGAAATTAGAGAAACTTTAGAAAGCACCAGAAACACAACTGAGCTTGTCTGACTTTGCCATATAGATGGAGCCTTATAAACTTGTAGGAATGCCAAATATTTTTTCTCCTCTAATATAAATTCCAGTATGTCTGAATATGTAGAAAATTTTGCATTATTACCTTGCATCTCCCCTCTAGGCAAGAGGAAAGCATTAGTTTTAGGAAATGACAGAAAGTTTTGTGAGGCAGAAGATGAAATTTAGGCATCTCATTTCCAGATATCCTTTGAAACTCTCAGACCAAATATCCAAGAGATATTTATAGTACTCTTGGAATACTCTTAGTACTTTTGGGAGACGAGCAATAAATACTCTTGGAATAAGATTGGTTCATCACAGCTACTTTCTGCAGTACTGATACTAAATTATAATTAATGAATCAAGAAAAATGGTCAACTATCAAAATCAGAATATTCTGACATGGGAATTTTCTAGTAAAATAGAAATGATTTATAATCATAAAACTTCCAAAATATATTAGTCATTATTTTGACTACTGAATCTTTCAGCCAGATCTAGCTTTCTAGTAGATAGCTGAGTTTGGATTTTAACATATTTTTTTCTTATTTTGTTCCTTCTCAACTCAAAAGTAGATGACCACTTTTCAGTATGCTTTTCAGGATGTCATTCTGTATTGCTCATGTTCTTTTGGTGAATTTCAAATTTATCCACACTGTATGGTATGGTGATCTTCTTGGTCTTCCTCATATCACTGCATCTTAAGCCTTGTTGCATCATTTTAGATATAATCAGAGAGTCTGGAGCATGAAGCATTATTCTGAAGCATTTGCCAAGTTACTAAGTTACTAAGTATTCTCCTTTATTAAATTCTGTGATATGCTTGTGTATTTTATATATGCATGTGCATTATGATAAACTATGTTTGGAAATGCCAAGAAATGTCACCAGTGTTAGCTTGTTAGCCATGACATGTTAACTTTCTGTCCGAAATGATACTGACAAGTCAAGAGCTTCCCTAGTTCAGGATATGCCAGCTAGATGGATTTGTGCCTGTTACCTCTCTCAATAGGAAGCCTGGAGCGATGGAGGTGAAATTAATGCGAGGGTATGTGGTATTTAAAAGAAGCGTAGTTATTCTATCACTGCATGCACTGACAGTGAAATCTATGAATTATTTGCAGCCTTTATGAATAGCCACTTGAAATATCTCTGGAGGTTTCTACCATAAGGCTGCCTATTACTCTTATTTAGTTCCTAAGACATCAATTAAGCTTGATAAAGCAGAAAAAATGAATGTCACATTTGGTATACTTCTGGCTGACTGCATTGATTTTTGGCTTCTGAATAGATTCAATTACATGGTGTAATTCAAGCTTGTCGTGATTGTAATTTTGTTGGATCTCCTCCTCCAATAATTTCTCCATTTTCTAATTTCCCATGGGAGATTAAAGGTCACTCTGAAAGCTACATTTTAAAAATAGTTGGGCATTAGATTTGTTAAAAACACTTAGCAAAACTAATGAGTTTAGTAAATGTTCTTACACAGAGTTGTCAAAAATCTGAAAATGTTAGAAACAGCAGGTCTCCAAGACATCTTCACTGCTGGAGAACATTGTGGTTTTAAACAGCAATCTGTCATCATTTTGTGGAAATCCAGGTTTGGAATTAATGATGCTCAGGGTTTTATTCTCCTTTCATATTCTTGATGTGTGGATATGGCTTTATGCATATTCTGCTGATATTCAAGATTTTTCCTTCATGATCATTTTCCACCTGCCTCTTACATTACAAATCATTTCAGAAACTGCATATGAAAGATAAAGCAAGAAATGAAGCATAATTATTTACCTTAAGGTACCATCACTCAACTCACTTTACTACTCTAGTAATGCTATCTTTGATATGAAAATATGAACAAGATTCCAAGTTTTAATGAGTAATTTCTTGAATCTGTGGGCAGCTGATACAATTCCTATACCTTATCCAGACCTACGGGCCAAGGTCTTCAAAACAGCCTTTTTTTATGGTTGTCTATTAAAGTAAGCAAATGCTGTTTTCTGTCAAATTAATAACATCATGAATAGGTACTGAAATAAGGATATATTTTCTTCTGAGAAGAAAAAAATGTTATAAATTTCATTTATAGTTAAAAACATGACTAAACATGATTTTTGGTTTCATTTATATTAATATTGGTGATTGTGGTCCAGAGAGAAAAAGTACAGACAAGGATTCAGCGATATTTTTTCTTTCCAGTGAGAGCAATTACACAATAAAATTGTATGCTTGACAAAAAGTTCCTTATTCAGAATTCTGTTTGGCACTTTTTTTTTGGTTTTTTTTTTTGTTTTCACTCTGTTTAATATTTTGGGGGACATAAAGTTCAGGGAGTCATTGTACTGAACATTCTATATCTGGTTTTTACTTTCTCTTTGTCGAAAAAAAACCCAGGAAAACAAACAACCAAACAAAGAGAAGAAAAATCAACTCATTCAGTTGGACTAACTTCTTTATTCCTTAACATCCTTATGTCACGTTAATGCTTATTGAGTAAATATACAAACAAGACCATATTTTGCTACCTTATAAACTTCGGTTTACTTTACTAAGCCACATTGAACTATTTGATAAACTGTGTTGAAAGTAAAGAGAACATTGAAAGAAATACAAATTATTTCAGGGAAAAGAAAAGAAAAAAACACAACCCCCCCCAAAGCAGAATAATATAGTTGTCTGAACCTGGAAAATATGTGTTTAATGCCAATTCAATGCAAAAATTAATATGAATATATAACCTCAGACCACATTCTCAGCTGTCTTTCGGCTGTAACCAAGTGGAATGCCCTCCTCCAAGGCTCATCCATCTCCTCCTCATTTTCATGTAAGCAAACATTTCAAAGTTACCCATGACGGAAGATTTATGTTGGGCAGGAGTGAAAAGGGAAAGCACAAAGCTTTTAAGGAGCCAGCTGGCTGGAGAGTGATAAGTTTCTCCTTTGCCAGAGAATTCCCTCCTCTGTTAGAGAATGGAGCTGTGAGCTTTCTCGGGAAGTTGAACAGCTTAACCTCATCATCCGGTGAAAGACCTGGATGCCAAGCCTTGTCTAAAAGACAGGAACAGATACAGAGAAGGTGACAGCAGGATGAAATGCTTCAACCAGTGGGGGGCTGTGCTGGTTACGACTGTGCGTTCCAGAAAAGATGTGTTTTAAGGGGGTGTTGAAAACTGTGAGTGGCATGCAAAAGGTAAATGTGGATCAGGTTTTTAATGTCTTTTTTTCAAAATATTGGCGGTTGAAAACAGTCAAAGAAGGTGATTATTTATGCAATGGAATTTGATGCTGTAGGGCACAGGAGATGTTGCCTTCACTGTCAGCCACTGCCAAAGGCAGAAAACCATAATGCATTATTAGGATTGTAGAATATGCTGAGGTAGTAGAGATTCATCAGGATTGTTGAGTCCAACTCCTGGTTTGAGTTTCAGTATAACTTGCTACAGGGGTTCTTTTGATCATATGAGCAGGTTTATTACCTTCAAAATACAAGAAAAGTGTGAATGCCAAAGATACAATTTGCTGAACATGTAAATATTGCTGTTGCATGTGTTGCACAACGGGAAATCTATAGGAAAGTCCGTGAAACTGATCAGATGATACTCATACACTTCTTGACTACCATATTGTCTTGACTACCATAAAGTCTTTCAAGCTTTATATGCATTAAAAGAACCCTAGACAATAGCCAATCCACAGGTGAAAAGGCCTTACAAACACTGTGCCTACTGGGGTAAGTAACTTTAAATCCTATAAGGCCTTCCAGTAATGTTACATAGTTGGCTTCAGTTAATGGGGCTATTTCTTAAGAATGTCTTTACAGCCAATTTTGAAGACTAATTGAATTAGGACAACTTCTACTGTGTTCATTTGTAGCAAGCTCCTTGGTGTTGCCCCTTTGGCCACAGCTCGCTCACAACAGATTGTCGAGTGTAACACATTATGTAACAGCAAATCACCCGTGTTCTTAGGTTGTGTTGTCTGCCCTTGTTTCATTAAAATAAATCTTGATTAATAGGGCTATTTTAATGAAAAGTATTTAGATAGCATGGAATCCATTTACTTAAGAGGCTTTGAAGGTGTAGGCTGAGCCTGGTGAAAATCATATTAGTCTTAGCAGAGTAGCACAGGTGACACTTCAATACAGGTTTTTTGTTCCATATTGTGGATTTGTGGGGAAAATCTTATGGGATTAGCTGGCAGAAAAAAAGGTTAATCTCTTAATTTTAAAGTGCAATAATTAATTGTTTTAAATGAAAATAAATTAATGTTATTGAATCCAACTAGTTCCTTATCCAGGGAACTTAATATAAGCCAAGGATGGTGTGGGAAAGGTGACGTTTATTCACTATGTCTCACATTAGAATTGAGATATCTTTTTAAATCCACGTGCTGTGAGCTTTGAAGAAAAAAAAAGGAATTTTTTTGCAGAAAACAAAATTGAAAAATGGAGGTCATTGCTAGAATGTATTTTGGATACTAAAAGTAGAGATTGGAATACATAAGAAAAGTTCAAGAGAAATAGCTTTGTCTGTTTGAGGCTATTAAATATTGTGATCCAGCTGCAATCACAAATTACAGTAATTAAGTAAAACTGTGTTGCAGGAGAGGGTCATTGTGTTCGTTTCTTGTTTCTTCTTACCTTCCTCCCTTAAGAACTACTGATGATTTCCATAATAGAAAAAATGCAAGCTAAATTAATATCATAGCTGACTCAATGACAATATGTTCACCTTTTCATTCAAGTACTAATCCCTTATAATCATAACACCGGAGAACCACATGGTTCAACTGTATTTCTTCCATTGACTGACTCACAGGTCTGGGAAGGAATTCAAGGAGTACTTTCATAACTAATGGTGCTGCTGCTGTAAGGTGATTGTCTCTGGTCCTCCTCTCCTTGACCCGACATGTTCCTATAGGCTCTCCTGAACCATCTCACTAGAGCTCGTATGGCCACACTGTAAGTCAGGTCAACTCATATATTTGACTCAAAAAAAAAATTTCTTCCTACCCCTCAGATTAATTTTAAGAAAAACTACTGAGTTGATCTGATTTGAAGTACAGTGACACAAACTTTGGGGCTGATGCAAAGCGTAATGGGGGCAGAGGGTCAATCTTTTCTCAGACTATCAATCTTTAAATCATATTTCCCTTTAAAATATATATTTACTACAACATTTTATTATTGTCCCTGTTCTTCTAAATCTCATCCAAGAAAGAAATACCTCGTATATTGGAACTCTTAGTTGTGTGTGTTCTGGCTGAAATTTTGTCTTCAGAAGTAGATTTTACAGTTCTGTCAACAGTTTTTTAACACTAGATGGAGTTTTCATTTATTCTGACTAAGTTTTTATACACAATTTCTAAATCTGGACTCTATCTGAAGTACACTTCAAAGTAATGTCTTCAAGAGAATATCTGCAATCAGCACATCTCACATGTTAGTATTCAGTTTGTGAATCTTATATGATGGTATTGTCAATAAATGATAAACTGTCTCTTACTGCTAATCATGTTGTTTCATCTGATTCTTTGAATATTCTCAAATTCAACATTCAGTTTTGTCTTCCTCTAATGGCTTGACAGTACTCACAGTGTATTATGAGTTCTGTTTCCAAAGTAGTATTAGAAAGTGCAATTTTTTTTCTAAAATTTTTCACATATCATATAATTCAGTTACTCTTTAGTGTAGATAGAAACAGTGAAAGATAGGGTTCAGTGCATTTGTTTCTGCCTGAAAGTTTCTCCTCTAATACCTTGCTTTCTGTCATTGCTTTGGGTTGTGTACTTCTGTCCTTTTTGAAAAGGATGACTATTTCCCTTGCTTTCAGGTTAGTAGTTTGTTTCTTTCCTGAGAAAATTCAGTATATTTCAGTACAATACAATGCTCCATCATTTTGTCAGAATTCTCCTGTGTGGTATGTGCACAGTGTCAGTACTTTCAAACTCTGAGAAGTAATCTAAGCCACTTTTTCACCTTGGGTCCCTATCTTGACTTATTTGGAACAGCCTGGACAACTCCATGTGCATCCTAGTGACACATCAGTCAGGTTGCTCTCTGGGCTCTGGACACTGCACTGGCATGTGGAGCAACTGCTTGAGCACATGAAAAATACTGTAGGTTAGAGAGGAGACCTGTCATACTGCAAAGGCATCTGAAGTCCAAGTAGGATATCCTAGATGATCTCAAAGGATGCTACACATATATTTGGAGTAAATGGTATTTCTTTCTGCGTCATCCTCCCTTTTCCCACACATCATATACTTTCAGATCTGCTTGTGTCTCATCCTGTTAACTCAGTAATTGTTGAATTCTTCATATGGTTACCAGAATGAACACTTATAGATGGAAGCAAGCATGCGAAAGCACTTGGAATGAAGGAATGCAGGGACCGCAGTCAGAAGTGGTTTTTTGCATATCCTCCTTTCCCTTGGAATGTGTTCTGTCTTACCTTTGAGTGGTGTGTACTGGATTGAAGTTTTAATGCTCTGATTTTCTGGCAGCTGGGTGGCTACCCAGGACACATGGGAAACTAAAATGATTTGTTCATCTAGCCGTAAGTGATTTGCCTGGGGTTATTTGAGAACACTAAGGATGGGAGTTGAAGCATGCATGACCTAATCTAGTACTCCAACAATTTATTTGTTCTTCCTCTGCATATATGCACTGAAATTATATTTATTAAAAATGTTTATTATTGTCAAAGAACTGCTCAACACTTGGATCCAAGTGACACCTCTGTGGGGTAACTTGAAGTTTAACCTCCTTCCTTTATAAATTTAGTTATTGTGGCGATGGTGGATGTCACCACCGCCGCTCCTAAGAAGAAGCTGGTCCCAAAAAGGCTTAAGGCTCAGTGGTGGGATGCTGCCAAAGCTTAAGGACCTTTGATAGTCTCGTCCCAGAAATCGTCTCCCCCTTCCTGAGTTTAAAGATATGGTTTTTCGCCATGTTGTAAACATCCCTCTATGTTAATTCTCCCTGTCTGTCATTGTGCTCATCCTGCCCCTTCTGGAAAGTCCCCTGGAAAGTCCCTTCTTACTGGATGCCCCATTGTCTCCGGTTCCCTTTCCCCTCCCCTCTCCCTCCTCAACTGGTCCTCCCCAATCACTCCACTCTTTGTACTGCCCCTGGACCCTCTCCCCATTGGACCCTAATGTTCTCTCCTCCCCTTTTTACCCCCATATAAAACACAGTGTAAGACGCTGTTTGAGTGTTCTCTGTCCCTGGACTTTTCGTGTGTTGGACCCCTATTAAACCTCGGAACTCCACACAGAGTACCTCTCCCACCTCTTTGCCTCCATCCTTTACCACGCCTGCTGGATTCTGGAGTGTGTGTGTGCGTGCCTGCACCCACCGAGCAGGGAGTGCTTGGTGCATGTGCCAGAGTTTACAAACCCCCCGAGAGCGGCTCTTAGAGGGACGCTCCTTGGAAGGTCACAGTGCACCTTGGGCTCGTCCCACCTTGCTCTGTTCCTGCCTGAAGACAAGGTGCAAAGCGGCAAGATATAAATTCATGTTGTTTAATCAACACTCTCCAAGACTACATGAATACCAAATGTACAGACTGCGTACCTTCTTCTTGATTGCAATGATATTTTTAAAATTCATATAAATAATTATGTTAATTAAGTCATTCAGTGCCAGCCTCTTATCGGAAAACCTGAATATAACTGAATAATTGCCTGGCAGGCATACATAAACCAGCTCAGGGTGACAAAACGATTTTGACATTATTTGTGATGTCCATGTATCATTCACCACCCAGTGTGTGTAGTACGTGGTTATAGTCTCCAATAATGTAAAGTCTGTATACCTGTCCATGAGGATTTAGGAATTAAGAACAATGCCTCTGAAATATGTGGTACAAAGAGAAACATGTCCATTTTGTTTCACAGTTGGACACTAATAAGGCATTTACCATTTATAAGACAACAAAAACAAAAACATATTAATCTGTTTATTCCATTAAGCAGTGCCATGCTGATAATGGAATACAGCTGACAAGAGACACATTAGACTATTTTCTCCATCTGTTCATCTATCAACCTTTCCTTGGCATAAAATATGAAGAATCGTTTCTTTATATAGCACTACAAATACAAATATAAATGTGATTTTGATTTATATTTATCTTAAAATATGGTACCAATTTGGCTTTGGATATATGGAAAAAACATTATGTGTAATACCTGTTAGTTACCCTAAGTATGTAGACAATAATTAACACTTCTGTTTCAGTTGCTCTTACTCGGTTCTCACCTGCCTTAGAAATACAGGCTTTAATGCTGTTTCTGGTTTTGAGTGCAGAGAAACTGATAAGAAAGGAAAACCAGCAACTTGCTCTCCATGTCAGTAGGGGTTTGTTTGGTTGAGCCTGCTGTGCATTTTTGTGGAGGGTGAATAATTCTGGTTGAGCCAGCAACTTGCTCTCCATGTCAGTAGGGGTTTGTTTGGTTGAGCCTGCTGTGCATTTTTGTGGAGGGTGAATAATTCTGGTTGAGCCAGCAACTTGCTCTCCATGTCAGTAGGGGTTTGTTTGGTTGAGCCTGCTGTGCATTTTTGTGGAGGGTGAATAATTCTGGTTGAGAATCAGAGTTGAGGGAGTTGTTATTTTCTACTTGTCAGCAGGTGAAAAATGTAATGGATGACTGCATCCAAGAACATAACAAGAACTCTGGAGATAGGTATTCAAGTCACTTACTTTTTCTCACTATCAGTTCTCCATTTGTATGAAAGGAGAAGCAACATTTTCCTTTCTCATAGAAATATTGCAAGGGTAAATGTGATGCTATATATGAGTCACACAAAGGCAGTGATGAGTACTGTAGTAGGGCAGGGATCAGTAAATGCAGGTGGCCTGACAGCATCTCATTAAAAAAAATCTTTTCTTGTCCTGCTTTTCTTTTCTTCCCAGTCTTTGATGGTATGTGAGTAAGGGGCACTGAATTATTGAAAATGTGAATCAAGTGCACCTATGACAGTAAGAGTTCCTGGTGCTTAACATCCTGGAACTGCTCTCCTCCTCTATCCAACTTAATAATATTCTTAAAGCTATAGTTAGGTGCTCTAGATGGGGAATGAGGAGGAACAACCCTGTTAGTACTTCCTAAACAGAGGGGACTTTGTGGGACAGGTTTTCAGGTTTTGCAATTTTGCTGTGATTTCATAACTGACTCTAAATCCTATTCAGTTAGGACTGAACATTTTTACAAAATAAACAGGTCTGATTTAAAACAGATTTTTCAGTTTATCCTGGACAAACCTCAGTAAGTTATTGTATTGTTACAGAAATAAGTAAAAAAAAATGTAAATGACACAATTAAAAAACCCCAACTTTTGTCAACATATCATATTACCTTCACTTCAAAAGGGTGCAAAGAAAAGGACACAGAATATTTACTGTCTGAAATGTCTTTGTCCTTTCCTTTTGGAGAAAGTACCTTACACGATGGAGGAATGTATTCTGAAAGTAACCATTTTGCAAAGATTTCTGCTCTAGACATACAGCTGGGCATAAGCTACCAAGGAGGAACTTTTTTTTTTACTTCTTAATGATGTGGGGAAGGGACGAGTTAGACCAGGATTGTTATAGAAAATCTGGTAGTAATATTTTAAAATAATTTTCCCCAAGTAGAGTCTGCATTGCCTGTGACAATGAGAAATCTCCCCGTTTTAACTCAACCCATGAGCTTTCTGTTCTATTTGTCCCCTTGAAGAGGAGTAGTGAGTGAGCAGCTCTGTGGGCATTTGGCTTTTAGCAAAGGGTAGCACACCACAGGACTGTGTAAGCTTTCTTTGGCCCAGCACTTGTTATCAACTCACTAAATGGACACTGCAGTGAAACAAAGTCCCTATTATAAAGGAGGTCAGACTTGATGGCAAAATCATTCCCTAGGCTTTAAGTTCTGAAACCATGAAACCTATTAAAACTTTTTGCACAACCAGAAGTGAAGACAAAGTTTGACCTGTGACCTCAAATATATCAAAGTTTTATAAGATTAGAGCTGTTTATGGTTTAGTAAGAAACTTGTTTAACTTGACAATTTTGTGCAGATTCACTGAAGCATCTGCCCTTGTTGTGGATGAAAAAGGCTAAGTGGTTTAAAGGGTCAGTCCTAATGAGGAGATATGTACATAGAAAATCACCTCGAGAATGGATTTTCTATTCTATATTTGTACACTGATTAGGAAAATGGGAATCTGACCCATGGCTGGTGTTTTGACTGCTTTTGCAGTGCCATCTACTAGTTCTTTAAGCATTGATCTGATGAAGTCTGATTTGTTATGGATTTATATCTCTTGGTTAATTGTGTGCTTCAGTGGAAGCTATGCCTGTGATCAGAACACCAGTAAGTTTTTTGTCACAAAACCTCTGGCATCTAATTTTAGTCTTTCTCTGTAGAAATCATTTTGTGACAACTACTGAGTGTCATAAGGTCTTTCCAACATCAGTTTCCTATTTTTCACTAGGACTTTATATACTTTAAATTGTCTTTATATTTCACCTCCTCTGTCATGTCAGGCTGAAATCAGACAAGGTGTTCAGAAGTTATTAGAGAAACACTTTTTCTTTCTTGTATATATGCACAGACTCAGTGACTTAGCTGAATAAGCTATAGCTTCTTTGGAAACTAGGCTAATAAATAGCTACAGTGAAAGATTGCCTTATCCAGTGTTTTTGGAGTCTGTGGTGAATGCAAAGTGTACTCTCAAAGTATACAAAAGGATATAAATAAAAAAGCACCTAGGCATGCATAGCACCACAATAGAAACTATTTCACTACAGATCCTCACAGCTCTTGAGCATGACCTGGAAATCCCTCAGTGTTTTAGGCCAGTATGAGAAGAGAAGCAATTATTGAGTGTTGCTGAAGGCTCACTCCCTCTTGGCTGTTGGTCAGAGCAGTGCGGATGTGGTCTTGAATGTCCTCAGTATTCTAAAAGTAAGTGTATGAACAAGAAGGAGAAAGTGTGTGTGTGGAGTGCAGGAGGAGTGGAAATCCCACAGGACACAGAAGAAGAGAGAAAGTCTGAAAGAAAAAATCTTACAGTTAGCTATTCTGAGTCTCTATGTATGAAAATATCCTGATGTTTCCAGACCATGAAGAAGTTGCAGACCGTAGAAAACATATTACGTTCTTAAAGTATAAGATACCTGATTTCTGTTATAGGAGGAGGTAAGCGCTTTGAGCGATATAGTGGTATTTTCAGAGGGAGGTTTTGCTTTTTTTGCCAAAAACCTCCATTACTCTCTGTCCTTTGTTTCTAAAGCTGGGGCTTCTAAAAGAAGTATATGGAGACTAAGTATACTTGTATGAAGAGAAAGAAGGTGTGAGACACCACCTGTTGGAAGAGGAGTTTCCTATTAAGTACTGCAGATGCTATTTTAACTACTTTGTTACAGAATTTTAAGGTAGTTTAGTTAAAAATATAATCCTCATTGCAATCTTCCTGTCACTTGGAAGTTTGAAGCTACGTTCATCCTCATGATCTCCTAGACCACAGCAAAGAGTCTGAAGGATACCGCTCTGATGATATCACTTAGAAATTACACTGCTGTGGACAAGGCTGAGGAGTAAAGGTGTTGGAGCAGTGTTTTTATAATTCCAACTATCAGAACAACTGAAAGTTTTTCCTGGTCTGAACTGACTTATTTTCTTTCTCTTCCATAATTTCTTGCATATTTACTTATTTAATCTTTCTTTTAAAATTTAATAAAGCTGAAAGGTGAAAAATCTTTCCTAGTTCTGAACTTAATTAAAGGTGAATTTGAAGATCTAAGTAAATCTGTAGCACAATTTGAGGCTCTTCATTGAAGACAGTCGATCATCTACATTTAAGAATTTGAGAACTGACTTGTTTATACACTGCAAAACAAAGAACAGGATTAGTAGTAAGAGAAAATTCTTATTATCTGTAATTTATGATGTAAGTTGGCCAGACTTGGAATGGTGGGACATTCACATCACTGTAGCTAACTTACTCGAAGCTTCAGTGGGGAGAAAACACGATGAAAGTTCCTTGACTCTGATATAATGGAATGACTGTATGCTAAATTCCATTTCCCAGGAAAGAAAAAAAAAGGAAAAGGAAAAAAAATAGGCAAACAAATAGCAACAGAAAAAAAAGAAAAACAAAAGAAAACAAAAGGGAAAAAAATGTCATATTTACCATGAAACACACACGGTTTATGTAGTAACTATATAACAAAATGATACAGATTTGGCATTTTCATTTTTTTGTTCTTTGATACATACACTATGTTATAGAATGATCATTTTGAGAAGAGAGATTTATCTACTGTTATTCTCATTGTTACAGGAATGTAGACACAAGGAAGGCAGTACTGTGAATGAACCAGATGTCACTAGCAAAGTCAATAGAAAGTATTTCAAATTAGAGTGACAAACATGGGTTAAGCATCAGAAATCATTCACACTTAAAAGCAGGAAGAAATTAACACAGGAGTTTTACCCATATATTTTTCAATTTTGCTTTAAAATTCAAATGTTTTAAAGGAACACTTTGGAATGTAATTTTTTTCTGGCACGGATTTTTTCCTTTCAGATTCTTGACCCAGGTAGAGTTGTATGTGACCATTTGTTCTACATCAAACTAAATGTAACATGCTACCAAATATAATGAAGCAGCAGGTGGAAGCTAAAGGAAAATCATATACAGAACAGATACTTATTGAACATCTGCTATTCAGAATCTGAGATGAAACAACCTTGCAATAAAGGAAATTAAATCCATGTAATGTTTGGAACAAGCAATACCAGAGTCCTGTTTCCAGATGTGTCAATGACTTCATGCCTGTATTCCTGATGAAAATATTCTGGAGAGACTGTAGCCTACAAGACGAAACAATGCAACCAATTTTTAACCCCAATTAGAAGATAAAATAAAAACTTGTTTTATCAGATATTATATAACCCTGTCTTGAAAACTGAACTTCAAAGACTTGAAAATCTCTAAAATGTCACTTAGTTCTAACAGGAACATATGAACACAAGCTTGATCGCAGTGACTTGCCAGGCTTCATACCTATGGTGGAGGCCTTCTGGAGACAACAAATATCTTAGTTGCCTAAGTTTAAGCTCACAAATATCAATACTGCAGAAAAATGCATTTCAGTATATCACAACACTGAAGTTAAAACAGTGAATGATCTTGCATTTCTTTCCCTGAATATATTTAGGACCCAGGTCCTGAGGAAAATCTCCATCTTTTCTGGATCCTCCATAGAGCTACTTTCAAAAAAAATTCAATGTCCTTAAAGTGTGGAAAGGTTACTGTAGATTCTGACTGACAGATTCAGCGAGGAAAGTAATTTACTATTAGTGCCAAATGATTTTCTTATGATTCTTTGTGAAAACAAGTTTGTTTTTTTTTTTGGAAACGAACCTTGCAGTTAAACAAATCAAGTTCTCGCTATTATAGATTTATGCCAGAGGGAAAAAATGCTCACTTCACATAGTTTAAACCAAATTGGGATTGAAGTGGTTTATGGATTTATCAATGACACATAATTAACTGGCAATCAGTGACCTGTGCATTAGGATTAATATGAGCAGTACAACAGATGGACCACAGCAGTAGAAACTTAGAGAATGCTAATTTATAAGTTGCTGAACACCCCTCTCTCTATATTTAATTTTAAAAAAGGACTATTCCAAATCCACTGATCCCTCCACAGGCCATGTGGTTTACACACAGGTGCACATGGATGTACAAACCCCCACCTTCCCCCTGGAAACCAGCATGCACGTTCTCTGCTCACTCCTTATGCAGAGGGAAGATGAGGGTACATCAACCCTACAGGCCTCCATGCCAACTCCACAACTACTGGATAAACCCCTCAGGGGTCCCCCTACCTCAATCCCTGCAAGTGGTCCACAAACTCCCTTATGGTGGGGGACTGCTCCTGGCAGCCCACGGAGAGGTCGAACTTTTCCAGCCTTCTCCTAGGAAGGAGAAACATTGTGTGTAGGCTGCTCTGCTCTCTGCTCTGTCTCCCCTCTACTACAAATCTTTTATACTTCTTTTCAAGCTTACACACACCTACTGTCATCATCTAATCAAGGTCTGGCTTTGAAAATGGGAAAGGTTATTACATCTACAGTAAATCCTTTTGAAATTACTTTGCAGAGTTTCATCTTATCATATGGAACTTCCTTTAATTTCCATCTTCAGTGCATTCATTGCCCATTTATGATAAGTTGTTCTTATATTTGTATTTTCTCTACTTTCATTTACAAATTATTTTTTGGTAGAAATTCTCTCTATCCACCAAACTAGAGTAGGAAGAATTTAAAATGTTCAGACATTTAACAAGAATAATTTTATTTGAATAAGATATTTTAACTGACTCCCAAACCCAGGTTGAAAATACTGTTTTATAGGAAAAAAAGCAAGCGAAAATTGCATAGTTTCTTTTTGTAATGACAAATGTAAAATTGCAGAATTTTCAGTGAAATCAGTGGTTTCTTCTGTCCTTTCCTGGACTGGATTTTCAAACAGGCAGTAAAAGTGGACTTATGTCTAGACAGACATCTACATTTATGTGTCTAAATGCACATGTACACGTGATAATTTTCAAGGCTCCTGCTGGCTGTCAGTGGAGACCTAGATAAATCAGTCAGTGAAGTCATGTAGACAGCAATTCAACCCACTCTGAAGAAGGCATTTAAAGGTCAATTCAACTGCCCCACAGAGTTATCTAGTGCCCTTTGAAATGTCTTATGGCATATGAGGAATTCACAAGAATTTCTGGGACCTATAAGGACAACCTGTGGTTACTTACATTGGTAGATGGGTACCAGGTGGAGTATAGCAAGTGAGTTTCTCGTTCAATGAAATGAATAAATAACTAGGTTAAACATTTCTACGTGTAGGCACATATATGTGGGTCTCTCAGTCTGCAGCCAATGCCCTCTTGTAACTTGTCATTGTGGAGGTTCGTGATTCAACCAACCCGTAAATATACAGTCTCACCAAAGAGAAGTGTATGAAACAATGAAACTGGGAAAAACATCATTTCCAAAAGACAATTGGGATTAAAAAAGAGTGCAATTAAGTCTGATTCAGAAAAAAATTTTCAGCTTAGTAGTTTAAATTTATAGAAAATTAAAATATGTAAAAATTACTACTTTTGATTTATTTCACTTGGAAATATATTTTTAGTTTATCAAATTTCAATGGAAATAAAAAGAAATTCTTTTCCAAAGAAACATTGCAGGTATATCTGGAACAAATTTCTTTTGATGTTTTTTTCTTTAATCTTTCCACTGAAACAGATGCTTCATTATTTTTACAGTTCAGTGGCTCAGCAATGTATTTGTTGTTTTCTGTGGGCACAGACTCAGATCTCTTAATGATAATGAGGATCTTGCTGTTCACTCATTCCCAGAAGATAGAGTCCATGAATTTGTTCCTAGTGTCACCCTGTTCCCTGTGGTATGTTTACAATTTTATGAAGATCTAGAAAGTTCTAATTCTGGTTACTCACAAGTTCTCAGGAGAAGGAGAAGGAGAAAGTCGGAAAAGGAAACTGAAAGTTTGAGAAAGACTTACACAAAGCTGGATTCATTATCTGGGAGAAAATTTTATAAATAGTTGCATAGAACATACACCAGGATGCCACTTTCTCTAGTTTCTTATGCAGCTTTGCCACTAAAAATATATCTTCATTTTGGATGTTATTGTTCTAGGTGGGTATAGAAATTGAGGAAAAAAAATACTATAAAACAAAAAAGCTTTTAAAAGATCCCATATATGCTACTTATTCTTGGATTTTCTTGTGTATAGGACAGGAACCAGAGTGGTTTTTAT
The DNA here is from genome assembly GCA_013400975.1 of Atrichornis clamosus. Lineage (NCBI taxonomy): Eukaryota > Metazoa > Chordata > Aves > Passeriformes > Menuridae > Atrichornis > Atrichornis clamosus. The sequence goes on from WBMZ01008998.1 coordinate 68,712, forward strand.
GTCTTGTTCAACTGGATGAGTTCCTTGAGCAGAAAATTCTCAGTCTTAAGTTGGAGACTGGTTTGGAAAGACAGAGAAATGTGCAGCTTTTTGTTTTGGGATTCATTGTCCAGAAGCAACCACTATCTGCATTTGGCTACAATTAATTCAGAGAACATCAGAGAAGGATCACCAGCAGGGAGGTTTTATCTTACCATTTTTTCATGACACTCATAGAAACAAAGGTGTGTAGGCACATTTCCTCATTGTATATTAGGTTTTGGAGGAGATCAGGAAACCTACTTCAGCCCTATTAGTGTTTTGCATTCTGGATATTACAAGACACTGAGGTTTAGGGACAACTGTTTCTTGGAGTCTACTTATAGACAAGTCTTTAAGGGAACCAGCACTTTTCATTCCTGCCAAGAATTTGAAACAGCTGATGACCTCTTATATCGCAATTCGGTGCCCTAATGAAAGACAACAATTCTCAGAAAGTCCTTCTTTCCCACGATTCATTGAGTTTATGAAAATATTTATCTCTGTAAATGTCTGAACTCTAATGTACTTCCTGCTTTTTTCTTTACAGAATCACAGAATGGATAAGGTTGTAAGGGAGCACAGAGGGTCATCTGGTCTAACCTCCTTGCTCGTGCAGGGTCATCCTAGAGCACATGGCACAGGGTTGTGTCCAGATGGTTCTTGATATGACCAGTGAGAGACAATCCACAGTCTTTCTGGGCAACCTGTTCCAGTGCTCTGTCACCCACATGGTAACAAAGTTCTTCCTCATATTCAGGTGGAAATTCCTGTGCATCAGTTTCTGCCTGTTGCGTCTTATCGCTTGGCACCACCAAGAAGAGCCTGGCTCCATCCTTTGGACACCCTCCCTTCAGGTACAGGTGCTTCACCATGGCCTGCGGTTATTGGCCAACCCTTGAATTACACGAAACAGAAGACAACTCTCCTAAAGAGAATATACATGGGCAAGTAGCCAGATGACAGGCAAATGATAAAGGAAGGATAAAGTACAAGAAAGTTGGATCCAGCATTTAAACTCTTACTTTTTAACTTTTTGTTTTCATCATTATGGATCCTCTGATATGTCTTTCATATAGATGGGCTCTATATAGGCTGCCCTTGTCCTCCACAGGTTGAGACTTTCTACCACAACTCTTTAACTTCCCTGACTTATAAACATGGTACAGCCCATAAAGTACTCAGAAACATTCTGTTAAAGGGTGAAAGCATGCCACATTACAATCTGTCTACATTAATAATAGTTTTGCACATGAGAAAGCTACTGCTGAATTTGAATGAGATAATTATGGGCAAACACATCAACAGAGAGATGGACATTTTAAAGCTTTAGACACTAATTGCCTGTTTTGTTTTGTTCTTAGTCGGTGTCTTTTACTTTTGTCTTTGAAAGCATGTATGCTTGCAGACAGACTTCTCAGATATGTAAAATAAGAAAAAATAAATTAATTTGAGAAATAAGGAACAGCCACAAATGTAAACAAGATATGCCTTTTTGTTTCACGTCATAGTACTTTTTCCTTTTGACCACCACTAATTTCCTGCTGTTTTCTTGTTAAGTTATGCTTATCTTGAGGACAAGACTTTACATCAGCTGCTACTATGATCTAAGTAAGGGATTATGCAGCTGTGTGGCTGCATCCAACAAGTGCTACATAGAGAAATACTTACTAGATGGTATTATTATGGGAAAACTTTTTCTTAACCCCCTTGGAAGTCCTTACCTGTGGATTAAAGATACAAACTAATTCTGGAATAGATTTCTAAACTTCCCTATGCCGTGTGATTTCCTTTGAGATGGAAGTGTGGTGTTTCTTAATGATCAGTCCACATTCCAATTTACCCAATAAATTTCCACTTGCCTTTGATGGCGGGCATCAAATAACCTTTTCTTTAGCTATGACCTTTAATAACTTCCTGATCTGTAATAATGACATAACTTATTGCCAGTGTAGGCTCATCTGCCTACCCTATCAGTTTTGCCCTTTGGGTTTTTCAAACTCTTTAGCATATCCAAATGCATGTGATGCTTCCAGGAACTTACTAAGACTACATGCTTATTACTCTTTCCAGAAGCATAATAATTTCTATATTACTTTAAAAAGACTTTTCCATGTATTTTTTTTATGGTGAAAAAATACTATTGATTCCTTAACTTGATTCATCACAACTTTCACAAATCAGCAAGAAGAATATAATTAGTGCTAAAGCAACAAATCCTAGATATGGGAAAAGAATAAATAAATTAATGTATTTTTATTTGTTACATTTTATTTTTGGGGTCTTAACATCTGAGACATATTCTTGACAAAATTTCTGTCTTTTCTAGTTGAGGAATATAAAATTATTAGGGTGGGACTGAGCTCAAAAGTCATAACAACCAGAGCTCGAGTTAGTTACCTCAATATAGGCATTTAGATCCATTTGGGACAGCCTAGATAAGCAGAGACATCTTCAAACAGCTGAAAGACATGATGTAGTTGCTATAAAATTAATATTCACTTCAGGTTCTGTGACATCTCAAAATTTAAGTTACTTGATGAGATCCACCTTTTGTACTGGGACCTGAATTTTTGTACAGTCAATGGAGAGAGAGAAAGGTCTTTGAATATTTTCAGACTGAAGTCTTTTCTACTTGAATGAATAGGTCCTGGAGGACTTTTGGGTCATATATATGTTTCTGGATAATTTGGCAAGTGGACAATATTGAGGCACTGAGATCCTTTCATTAGAAAAAGGTTTCATTAGATATTAATGGTGTAAACACACTTCCTAGGCTAAGCATTCTGAAATTTGTAATTATTTTAGTAATAAATAGTATATAATTCCAGGAACTCATACTTCATTGATGCCTCATATAATGAGAGATTTATGGTTAAGATAATGAAAATATAAGAGAATGTAACACTGAGTTGAATTTCTAACCCTCTTATTGAGGGTTTGTGAAGATAGGCTTTAACAAACAAAAAAATATTACATTAACAGAAAACATTAAGGACACAACTGACTTCATTAGTGAACAGCATATGTCAGAAGTGACAAGGAAGTAATAGCAGCAGGATTGGGGTGCACATGGATTTATAGAACACATCTTAAGAAGATAAATCAATAAAAGAAGGGGAGAAACATTGCAGGTAATTAAGAAAATGCAAATTCTATTAAGTAAATTATGTCAAGACTTGAAATGAACTCTGTTCACCTCTGAACAGCAACGCACCTGCAAATAACTACCAGTTTCAATATTCCGATGTTTCAAAGTCACTAAACTGCCAACAGAGCCTCTCTTGGTCTGTCTCTCACATTCTAAACAAACATCACTAGCCATTGGTATTTTCAACATGAAAAATTATGTTTGTTATCCTTGTCTTACTAATTTGGAAAGTAAGTACATTATTATCATAGCTTTTTAATGCAAATTTTCCCAGAAGATCTTTTCTTTACCAAAATTTCGACTGCTTGAAATTACTTATCAATATTTATCTTTGCACCTCAGAACCACCGCTTTCCATAGCTGTAATCCATGTTTTGTGTAAAAATGTGAATCAGAACCAGCTTTTCAAAGATCCTGTTAGTTAGTGAGTATTAACAATACTTTATTAACAGAATAAAAACAGAATAAACAATTGAGCTTCTTCTTTTTTGACCTCTGCCATCAATTCAGAAAACTACCTTTCTTTGAACTCCAAGAACTGTTCTATCTATATTATCTTATGTGAAGTACTGAGGGTTTAGGATTTTTTCCTCCCTATTTCTTTAAAAAAATCTGGATTTCCTCTGTCTGGTTCCTAAGTTGATTTAACTGCCATAATAATTATTTCAGACTAGACTTTAACTACACTTTATCAACCAAGAACCATTGTTTGTGAGTGAGCTAATGGATATCACAGTGATATTGAAGCTCTTAATGCTGTAGAAGGAGAACATACATAAGAATATGGTAACATCAAATAAAAGAAATCAAAGAGAATAACATGAACAGAGAAATAGAAGTAATATCCTTCAAAATTATCCAAATTTTCTCCGCGTGTCAATATCCTGAACTACCTTGACCAGTAAGGGAATCTGATTCCATGGATTAATGAAAAATATCATGTGCTTATTTTTGGAGGAGTTATTCTAAGGGGAGAAAAAAAGAAACAGAAAATTTTGTAATACTGGAAATACCAAGTAAATATTAATAAAATTTTCAAGATTTTGGTTTATTTGGTTATTTATTAACAACATATGTAACAGCTGTTCATTAACCTGTTAGAGTTATTTTTAGGAACCAGACCATTACAAAAACAATGTGGACAGTATTGTCTGAAAAGACTGCATTTAAATACAATGAGACTTCAGGTTTTGGGCAAATAAAATAAATCAGGAGAAGCCATATTATCTGTCACCTGAAATGTGTTTAAAATATACTAATGTGTAATGTTACACAAAATCACATGATCTTAGAAATTCAGAATAAAAAAGGACCAGAAGAACCAGGATCGTTAAATTAATTAATGAAAAATGTATTATTTGCCTTAAGTACCACGAAAGGAAGTCTGTTATATTAGGTCTTTCTATGTCTGTTTCTTATTACACAATCCATATAATTCTTGAACTAATTTTCAGTTTCATATATCCACACATTACAGACCATTTTGCATTCAGCTTGTCTTGTAAAGAGATGATTTCTACTCTTATCAACAATTTTGTTTACAGCTGACATTGAAGCTACCCTAACTAAGTTTACCTAATCATGATGTATATGTGAGCTGAAAATCAGACAAAAAAACCACCTCAGCTATTACTCTTCGCTATTTCAGGTAGATTTTTTGATATTTACATAGATTTGACCCTCCTTTCTACTGTATATTACATCCTTGTTTGAATACCACTCATCTTGAACATGTTTCAGGAAGGTAGAAATTATGGAAATTTGGCAGAGTAAAAAATGCCTGTTTTTCTGTTTTCTGCCTGTTTGCCTTGAATTTATATTCCAGAACAATGAATGAATGAAAATTGTTTGTTGTCACCAGGGAACATCTGTCTGTCCGTGAAAAGAGAATTTTGGATTCAAACCACCTTTGTTTTGCTTATGAAGAAAAGGAGAAAATATCCAACTTGAATTGACAAGTCTCCAAAAGGAAAGTTGTAATTTTGAATCAGGGTTAGGCAATATGGAAGCCTAACTCAGGGAGAGTGAATGGAACATTTTTTTAATACAGCTTTGGCTTTTGTATTTTACTTTCTTATGCTGATAACATGAGGATGTGATAGTTATTTTCAGGGCTCCAGTTCTGGTTCTCTTTTTCCCTCTATATAATGTAAAGCAAAAGGCCAGCATGTTGGGCACATTATTTTTACTAGCCTTTGATACCATGGTTAAAATTCTGACTTTGAGTTTTAAATTAAAAAAACCCCACCTTTGACACACAGCAAATGTGAATCAAAATCTGGGCTGTGTAGGTGAACAGTAGTTTCAGTTATAATTCAAGTCCAAGACCTGAATTAATACCCTAATGTGAACATAGATCAAGGCATTCTCTGTTAGTGGAGATCCCAGGAAAAAATGAAACACTGAGAAAGAATAATGCTTTTTCTTTCCTAAATTGTTAGGCATTCTAGAAGGGGGCACTCCATGTCTGCAAGGTCTTTCTTAGACTCTTTAAGGGGGGATTGCTGGAAATGGTGGGGAGGTGCAAAATATTTTCTGCATTGATGAGGAGCAATTAGATAAAGTTGAAAATATTGTTGGTCTGGATTTGTGACAAAGCCTCTCTGATCTGAATTTATCTACCAGTTATCAAGTCATATCTTGAAATACTTTTGGGAATACTGAGGAAAGGAAAACCCCAGGGAAGAACTATTTTCCTCACTTAACTTTTTTGCCAGATATTTTCAGTTTGCAATTTGATTTTGTCTCTGTCCCTTAGGAAAGTGTTCTCTGGAGAAACACATGAGAGATTCAAACTCCACAGGGATATTTAGGATTAAGCCATAAATGCTGACTGACTGGTGTACTTGAGACTATTCCTGAGCTCATTTTTATTCTTAGTATTATTTTAGTAAAGTTTTTAACAAATGCTTCACAGAAAAGAAAGAACTTTTTTTCCAGTTTCCTTTCACAAATTTTGGTGTGTGCCTGTGGTGGTTTAACACCAGCTGGAAATTAAAATCCAAAGAAGTGACTCCTCTTTCCCCCATCTCTTCTGGTAAAAGAGGGACAAAGGCAGAGACTTTGGGTTGGGACAACGTACTGAAAGCAAAAACAGTGGTATAAGAGATGCACAGTAACAGCAACAATATTAATAGCAAAAGTATACGAAAAGAGAAGGTGTTTTATCCACAAAAAGGTGTTCAACACCTGGACTTTGGTGACGCCTCGACAGTGATGCGAGTGGTATGGAATAGCAACCTAACCACACCCACACAGAGCTAAACTCTGCTCCCTCTGTGAAACCAGGACAGTGCTTTTCCCTGTTTGCAACACCAACAACTTCTTGCAAGCAGGTACCCAGAACTGCTAGTTTAATTTCAGGGTGCAAAGTCTCACTGACATATGAATGTAAGTCACATTTTCTACATGCTAATGTAGCAAATCAAAATTTAAACTGAACAATATAAGGTGAAAAATGTAGTGTCATGCTGACAATCACTTGATTGTAAACTAAAATGACAAAATGATTTCTTGTATTGCTTCCTTTATTCTAAGCCTTTTTTTTAATTGCTTAGGTAACATTATGAAAGTATTTTTAAGAAAAATAAATAAAAATTGCTTTCATAGTGTGAACAGAAATGAGCATCATGAATAAGTTTCTTTGATATTGTAAGAAATTTTAAATTTCTTAATACTTCTTAAAAAGTGTTATGAATTTAACACTCGGTTGCAATAATTTGCTATTAAATTTTTTGTGCAAAAATTTCAGCTGAGAAATTTCATACACTCCAAAGACAAAAATATATGTTGACAACAGGTGCTAATGTTAATGAATCTGTCAAATTCTTGGATACTTCTGTTCTTTCCCAGGGCTGAGTATGCTGTTTCTATGACTGATGTCATATTTGATGCCCTAGTGACAGGAAGAAAGTATGGAAAACTAATGTCATAAACTTTAAAGATATATTCTGTGTCTTAGGGGAATTGTCAGTGGCTGTCAAAAATGATAATTTAGTGTTGACAAGTTATTCATAATTTACTCTGTGTGACAAATTGGCGGTGAAAGCTGTATTTTATTTTCTAGTAATACTGTTGAGTTTGGATTCTTTTAGTTGTTGTTGCTGTTTGTTTGTTCGTCTGTTTTTACAGAAACTATTACTTTTATAGTCAGATTTCAAAATATTTTCAAAATATTCAAAAGGAGATATCTTCCAAATTTCTTTTAGTACAGAATGATTTAGGCTGGAATGTATTTTTTGGAAGTTATATATCCTAATGTGCTCTTCAAAGAACAGCTAGAGCTAGATCAGGTTGTTAATAGAATTTTGAAAGTCTTCAAGCATGAAGGTTCCACAGCTGCTCTGGACAGCCAGTTCTGGTGCGTCAGCATACTCAGTATGACTTGATTTATAATCTTCCTTCTTCAGCCATAAATAGCTTAATTTCTTTTTTTTTTCCCCTTACATTAGCCAGCATTCTTAGGTTTTTTTTCTTTTCTGTATATTTTCCAGATCAGCTAACTTACCTGCTTCCTTATAGGGTCTCAGCTGGTCAAGACCATCCTGTGAGACACAGGCACAGTGCACAATAAAATTAATACTATCAAAGGTATTTGCAATTTAAATTTGGAGATAGTAAGGTCTGCAGAATGTTAAGAGAAACAATAATATTTTAAATAAACTGTCTTTTGTCTTTGTGTTACAAGCTATGAAAAATCAATTTTTGAAACTTTTCTTTCATAATTTCCTGATAATCTTAATAAAGAGCCAAGGAGATCTAAGTCTCCTTCTCTTGCCAGGATAATAAGAAATAGCACAATTGTAATAACACATGATGAAGATTAAAGGGGTCATTATTGGTCCATTCATTTGTTAATTTGGAAATAGTTGGTTTTCTTTCTTTATTTCTTGGTGGTATTTTTTATGTCATAGAAGATGCTGAGTTGGAAGAGACCCATCAGGATCATCGAGTCCAACTCCTGGCCCTAGTAAGACGGCCCAAAAATCACACCATTTGCCCGAGACCATCCAAATGGTTCTTGAATGCTGTCAGGCTTAGTACTGTGACAACCTGGGAGCCTGTTCCAGTGCCCAGCCACCATCTAGGTGAAAAAATGTTCCTGATATTCAACTTAAACATTCTCTGACTCTGCTTTGTGATGTTTTGTTGAGTCCTGTCACTGGTTACAAGAGTGAAGAGATCAGTGCCTGCCCCTCCTCTTCCCCTCATGAGGAAATTGTCAACTGCAGTGAGTTCTCCCCTCAGTCTCCTCCAGGCTGAACAGACCAAGTGACCTCAGCCACTCCTCATACGGCTTCCCCTCAAGGTCCCTCACCATTTTTGTTGCCCTCCTTTGGACACTCCCTTACAGCTTAATGTCTTTCTTATATTGTGGTGCACAAAGCTGCCCCCAGCACTGGAGGTGAGTCTGCCCCAGTGCAGAGCAGAGCGGGACAATCCCCTCCCTTGCCCACTGGTGATGCTGTGCCTGGTGCACCCCAGGACAGGGTTGGCCCTCCTGGCTGCCAGGGGCACTGCTGACTCATGTTCAGCTTTCCGTCGACCAGGACCCTCAGATCCCTTTCCACAGCACTATTGCACAGCCTCTAGTTCCCCAGGATTGCCCTGTCCCAGGTGCAGAACCCAGCACTTCCCCTTGTTGAACTTCATAAGGTTGGTGATTGCCCATGTCTCTAATTTAGCAAGGTCCCTCCACAGGGTCTCTCTGCCCTTGAGGGAGTTGACAGTTTCTTCAGATTTAGTGTAATTGGAACAAATTTAGTATTCCTTTGAGTCCTGTGTCCACATCATTAATGAAAATGTTGAAGAGAACTGGGCCAACGATGGAGCCCAGCGGAACTCCACTAGTGACCAGACGTCAGACTGATGTTACCCCATTCACTATAACATTGTGTGCCCTGTTGCTCACCTATCGTATAACAAGGCTATTAATCTGTTTCGGTTTGTTGCAGGCATTAGTCTCGGAGTTGATTCTGAGTGGATTCAAGTTCACTTTTGGGTACTTAAAATTACAATTTGCAAGTGAGTTGTAAATTCTCAGTGTGAGTATTTGTATGTATGTGAGAGAGAAAGTATATGCATAGCTCTGCAATGACAGACATATTTAAAAGGAGCATCATAATCTTAGTAGCTGGAACAATTGGTTGTCATGGATTTCTTGCTCTGAAAGAGTATTTTTGGATATCTTTTCAACATTGTGCTATGCTGACATCTCAGATAAAACTTGAAAACCACATCCCAAACATTTCTAGTACTCTGTTGGAAATATATGGGATTTCATGAAGCCTAGAGGCGTTTCTACTGCTACTGATTTTATGTGAAAGGCACAGAGCTTTTTTCTTGCTTTCTTATTCCTTTACCAGAAGCTGTAGTGGCATTTACTGTAATTAAGTTTTGCAGTATGCGATTTGAATATTCATAGTCATGAGGATTCTTCCTCTCAATAAAAATATCATTTCTCCTAAAAAAGGAAACATCTTAAAACATCACAGTCTTAAATTCTCAAATCTAATACACTAACAACTCTGCTCTGGACAGAAACAGTTATTGGTTTGCTGTGGGGATGCCATTACTGTGGGGATATTATTCAAGGTGGAAAATTGCCGTAACTATAAAGCTACTTCTTTAAGAGAAAAAAAAAGTTCTTCTTATTCAGTCATCTCATCTTGTAATGACTGTATCTATCAATGAAATATTAAATACAAAAAAGAATGGCAGACAATATGTTGGTCATATATATGACTAGCCCTGATATACTGCAAATCATAGAATCAAAACATTCTCCAGTGATTGTTGCCGTCTACAACACAGAGGAAGAACCAGGAGTGGGCAGAGACTTCCCTAATAAGATGGTAGCATACTTTTCCTTACATACCTATAAAAGTCTAAAGGAAATAGGGCAAGACTGGGGTAAACAACATCTTCAGACCCTGAGACGGTAGTGAGTTCAAGAGGGAAGGTGGGACTGACTCAATATACTTTTTCAGCAGTTTCTTGAAAGTTTAGTCTTTTAAGCACTGACTCAAAGCAGAACAACACCTTAAGGCAATGCCTCACCAATTGCCACTAAGCCTAGCTTAGTTTGCAAGTATCAAAGACACTTGAGGCTTCAGGAATGTTTTTGTTTTTATTGTACCTGGAACATGCTGAATGTTGGGGGAAAGTATATTTTATCAAAACAGTTTAAAAGTGGATTTATGGGGCTAATATTATACAGACATTATGACCAAGTCTGAAGTTAGGCTTCATTAAGGAGAAGGAGCAGAGTAATTGTAAACATGTTGGCTAAACGTGCACAGTAATTGTGATAACTAGAGACAGTATTTTTCAGACAGTCACTGCTAGTAAGGGTGACAGTTTAGGTTTAGGACACACATGTGATCTGTATCCATACTAGAAAGTGAGGAACAGAATGGCCTATCATTATTAAGAAACTTCCTTAGGTCTGAGAGCACAGCGTAGAACAAACTGCCTGTTGGGAATGGTCACTCCAGTCAAAACTTGAACTGAGATGGGAAAGATACTTGGCCTAGGCTGAAACCCATCTCTGGGCCAATATTGCAGTTTAACAGTACAGACAGCTGTTTCTCAGCACCCAGGATTACACTCCACCACTGTTCAGCTTACTAATATTTTTGTAGCCACAAGCATTCTTTCAGAAGATGTAACCACTTTTTTTCCACAACAGTTTAGTGGATGGTGTATTACAAGCAGGTAGTTCCCCAGTGTCTATGTTGATTGAAATTGCCCATTTGCATTGAATATAATGAGTTTGAAGATGTTCAGTAATGTAATACTTTGTGGGTGGAATTCCAAGTTCTCCGTTAATTTATTTCTATCTATTCTCTCTTCTCTTCCCCCTCCTCTGAAAACTGACAATGTCTCCAAAGACAAATGGGTTTATTTTGAGTGCTTTTTTGGTTAGTCTGGAGTCTCAAGGGTGATGTTGGCGCTACACAAAGAAGTAACCAGTCAAACAGAATATGCTCTGCTTAATTTTATTTAAAGCATTCAACTGAAGCACATGGAAAAGGTGCCCAACTCACAAGGAAACACTCACCCAGAGACATGCAAAATGAGAGAGATACAGGTGCTCAGCTGTCCGTGCCAGAGGGTTCTCTCGAGGTGGTGTTGTCTGGGCAGTGTAGCACTGTTGCAATACAGTTTGTGCCGCACGAATTACTCTGCAGGACGCCTTTGACTTTGCCCTACCACAGCTTCTGGGGCTCCAGCCACACCCCTGCTGAAAGCCTCTGGGACTGCCAAGCCATGTCCTCCTTGGAAACTGCCACCCTGGGACCCCAATGTGGCCCAGAGGGACTTGGTGGGCTAGACTTGCAATTTTTTTGACCGGGACGTTCAAAATATATTTCTGCCGCTCTTTCTGGATTCATTGCAGCCTTGTCCAATTTTCACTTATATACCCTGTAAACTACCAAAATTTACCTCAGGCTGAACAGCAGCACTAGAAGTCACTATCTGCTAATGTCTACAAAACCCAGTTGACTTCCTCTATAGTTTACAGAGAGAAATGGGTAATTTTTCTGCCTTTCTTTACTGTACATTAAAATGAGATCGGTATTATCATAAGAGTGTGTAAAAACAAGCTTGTCAGAACAGCTCAGCCACAGGTGTCTATGTTCCAGCTGTCTACATGGGATGAGGATAGCCCTCAAGAACCTCTTCAGAAGTCACCTGTAGTTCACAGCATTTGGTGAGTGATGCATTAGAATACACATCACATCAAGAAGTGACCTGAGAGTCATTCATTACTTCTTATTCTGAGACACTCTCCTCCTGAAGTCTATATTTAGAAAGTCCAGATAACTGATTTTTCCTGCTACCTTTTTCTACCTTTTTCCCTTTAGCTGTCTCAAAATTAAAGCTGAAAGATTCACATTTATGCAAAGATTATAGACATTAGGAAATTGTGCCCTATGCAACTGTGTACTTAAACCTGTACATTTGTCATTTTAATTTCTCTCATATCAGGATTCATTCTGCAAGAGCAATAGGAAATAGAGGAAAAAGGAGTCACACTATGACTTTCTCATGTTCTGCTTTAGAGTTACAGAGAAAAGAAAGGGATGGGTCAATATATTTGCTTTAAAACATTTTTAAAATTATTTTTGTTTCCTGTAGCTGCCATACAAGATAAAAGCCACAGAAGACTCTGGCTCTAATTCTCATATTCATATGGAGAGAAATAGCTTCTCTCTGTGGATTAATTTACTTGAACATGTAGAAGCTCCATTTTCATGAAGTTGGTTTTTTATGTTTTCTGTGTATTTTAATGTCCAGCTCTTGTTCTGCATCACTAAAATGAATAAAAAACAAAGCTGAAAACTCAATTTAGAGTTTGTTTCCCATTTTAAAACAAATGACTAAGTTTGTCCTTACATTAAAATTAATTAAGCATGTCTCTATTTTGATGAAGCATTTTCAGGGAAATGGTAATATCTAGACATTTTGAATGAAAACAGTTCATAACAAGATCAATAGCATGACTTTCTAATTAAGAAGTTCTTGCTATTATTCAAGTACTCAGTATAATCAGTTTAACTCATTTACCAGCAGGGGGCTCACGATTAAAAATTTGGAGGGTTTGAAATGCAAAAGCAAACTGCTGCCTCGTTACAAAAACATATTGCTAAGTTGCTTGACATTTTAATACAGCAGACTATCAAAAGACATCCAGCAATACTGCTGTTACACCAAAGGCTGCTAAAATGAATTGCTAGATCTCCCTCTAGGAGCCTCACTGATTACAGATATTAGATGATTTTTAGCTTAAATATAGACCTAACAGATTTAACATGTAACAGATAAAACAGCATGAGGGATACTCCTAGCACCAGGCTGTTTGTAGTCCATCACTGTAGGTACACTACTCATATGGTGCGGATTCCCTAGCACCCACTGCCTAAGGTTTCACAGGGCATGGGCCATTTTCCAGTTAACTACAAAACCAGAAGGTGTTCAGCTACTGCTGGAAAAAAAAAATCTGGGATGATGGCAAAATTTGTATGACATTGTTATGGCAAAGAGCTGTTTCTCGATTTTTTAGTACAGATGGGTCTTTTTCATGGACTGTGGATGGAAAGCTTCCAAACTCTTTGGATCTGCCTCGGTAAAACATAATTTAGTGCTGCTATGCTGGCAACCTAGTAATTAGCATCACACACAGAGTGAGCCTATTTGTCTCCCTTTGATAAATATAGTGTATACAAACAGAGGATACTCACATGAACATAAATATATGTTGACAGCCCTATAATAAAGATGAATTTAGGAAGGATACATTTAGGAAGTCCAGTAGCATGTAAAGTTTTTCTGACCAACTTACAAGCATTGATATATAAAGTAAATTAGTAAGCATTTGTGATTAAAATGAAAATGTAAGAAAATATATGGAAGAAAGTTAAGTAGCATAAAAATAGTTTTATTTCAAAAATGTATCAAGACAAAATGGAACTACAACTCCTTTTCAGTGTATTCTAATTTTGTGTCAGGTTATCACATTCAACTCATGCCAATATTTGATTGTTTTCTTTGTGGACTGGACCAGGGATGAACTCAGGCTCAGTCAAAACTGTCTTTTAGCAATTGAATGTCTGTTTGTGTGTGAGGAATGGAAAATATTTGAGGATATTAAAATACAATTATTTAAATATGTTTTTGAATTTCTGAAATATTCTAATGGTTATTTTTAAAAGGTAAAGGTAATGAAAGGGTGAATTTAGAACTACATTGGGTTGTAGAAATATTTTATACATTATATAGTATGGCAGCAGTCAGAAACCTCAAGGAGAATCTATCTTTATGGAATTAATCTGGTTTTCTCCTCTCACAGTCGAGAATAGGGAGAAGATTTCAGTTTTTACGCCATAACCAAAGTGCATTTCCAACAGCATGCATTTTAAGACAAACCTTAGTCCCTGCTGTTTATACTGTTCTTCTCTACATTAAATATTTACGTTTTCTTTAAAACATCAAGGAAAAGCTTAGGTCTATAGTTCAGTTGTCTAGATCTATACCTATCTTCCAAACCTTACAACACTGTCTATTAAATATTCAGTAAAGGTAGGGTAGAGTCCCTAGGAGAGACTGACAACATCCTTTCTCAAAGAACTCTATAGGAGAGTAGACTATTCTCACTGTACACCTTGGCTGAGATCCCTGAACAAAAGCAAGGAATTTTGTCATGGACTTTGGATGAGTCACTAGGTCATAGGGTAAAGAAACAGTCAGAGCCTATGCTGTAGGATTGCAATTCCTCTCTTGTTGGTTTTGCCTCAGAGCTGGGGTGGCTTTTCTTTCAAATCTTTCCTAAACAGAACATTCCAAAATAGGAAAACAATTCATTCAATTCCCCATACATATCAATGCTTCATGAAGAATTTTCATTAAAAGGGCGTTTTTCTTCGCAAATACTTAGTGCTTAAACATACAGAAAGTAATATCTGATCATTAAACAAGCCTCCTGTATGACTCGGATTTAAGTATTTCATTTTTTTGTCTTGGTATGAAAAGCAAAAATTTGTGCTTAGCAAAATTCTTCCAGCCCATAGAGTAGTATTGAATTTTTGAAACATTTTTTACAATGTAAAATAAATAAATAAAATTCGATTTCTTCTGTTCATTATTTCACTGGATAACTCTTAAGGTGAGTTAGAAAGAACAATGCAAATCCAATTTTTGCAAAAAAAAATCTAGGAATGTTAACCTTTTTTTAATGCCGTTATAAAATGAAATTGCTATCTTTCAAAATCTCTAAAAATACATGTATAATGAAGGTATGAAGGACTTCAGCTCCTTTTTGGACAATAGTCCAACAGTCCAGCTGTAAGGGCTCCCATGATTCAATTTTTATTTCTCACAGCCAGACTAGAAATTGAAATTCTTTTATCACCCAAGGATGACTGGTATGTGCAGCAATCCATATTGTGTATGGTGGAAATAGCATTCAGGAAATTCATATCACATAGAAATTTCATAGTTCAGAGTTTCCACAAAGAAACATATTTGAAAAGGAAAAAAGGAAAGAATACTCTCTACTACTCACTGCCAAGGATAAGGTTTTCCTTTCTTTTAAATTTGAGTTTGATACTTTTAGCTACTGTAATCAAAATATGTCTCAACACTTTCTTTGCTAAGCCTTAGAAAAATGTCTTGAAGCTTCTCAATTGCATTTAGTCTTCTATTATTTTAGTCTTGTTTTTCTTTGTTTATATATTTGTGCTTCAATTTGTCAATAGCCATATTTGAGTGTATACACAGAACTGCCATTCTAAGTTTAAAAAAATCACTTTCCCCATGCTAAAAGCATAAATAAAATTATTTTATATTCTCATGCACTGTAAGATTTTTTTAAAAAATCAAAACCCAGCTATTTTCTGTCACAGCCGTAATGGGTATGATCATTGAGGGTCGATTTTAACAGTTCCCAGATCTTTTCAGAATCATTAGGTTCCATTGTTTTCTTCCTCAGATGTGCAGTTGGGTGTATTAAAACATATTTTATTCGAATATATTTATTAAGTAATTTGTATTTCTATAAATAGCTGACTTATTGACAATCTTTTCCATTTTCTTTACACCTTCCTTTCAGATATTTATACACATTGAGCATATCCCCTCAAGCCATCATTTCTCCAGGCTGAACGGTCCTAGTTATCTCAGCCTTTTCTCAGAGGAGAGATGTTCTAGTCTTCTTTTTTTGAAAGATGTCTTTAGCAGTAGCAAATATGTGCTGTTTGAATCTGCAATTTCTTGATCAAAATCCTTCATCATCTTGGTAGCCCTTTGCTAGACTCCAGTATGTCCATGTCCTTCTTATACTGAGAAGCTCCAAATTGGAAAAAATACTCAAAGTACGGCCTCTGCTTAATGGAGGAGAAGGATTATCCTCCCTGTCCTGTTGGCAACACTCCTTCTAAAGCAGACCAGGATACCATTACCCTTTTTTGCCACATGGGAAGATTTGTGACTCATTTTCTCTCTCCTGGGACACACAGGTCCTCTTCTGAAAAGCTGCCTTCCAGATGTGCACACAGAGGGGCAGCCTCTAGAATTTAACGGTGCCCGGGATTATTCCTCCCCAGGTGCAGGACCCTGCACTTGCCTTTCTTGAATTTCAAAATGTTCCTCTCTGTCCAGCCCTCCAGCCTGTTGAGATCCTTCTGAAGGGCTGCACAGCACTCTGGGGGATCAGCCACTCCACCATTTTGTGACATCAGCGAATGACAGGAGGCTTCCGACTCTTCATTCTACTCATTGATGAGTAATCAAAACAATCAAAAGAATCCTGGACCCAGGATCAACCCTTGGGGGGCACCACTAGTTACAATCCTCCAACTAGACTCAGGGCCACTGAGCACAACTTTCTGAGATCTGGCATTTTAGCCAGTGCTCAATTCACTTCACCGTCCACTCATCCAGCCTGTGTTTCCTGAGCTTGTCTAGGAGGATGACATGGGAGACAGTATCAAAAAGCTTGCTGGAGTTGAGGTAGACAATTTTCATTGCTATCCCCTCATCTACCTAGGCAGTTGTCCCATCATAGAAGGCAATCAGGTTGCTTGAGCATGATTTCCCTTTGGTGAATCCATGTTGACTCCTCCTGACGACCTTATTGAATTCCACTGGCTTAGAGATGCCTTCAGGATAAGCTGTTGCACCGCCTTTCCAGGGATTGAGTGGCCTGTAGTTTTTGAAGACTGCAGTGCCATTTACTTTCTTCCAGTCCTCAGGCACCTCTCCCAGATGCCATGACCTTTCAAGGATGATTGTCATTTTACTTTGACATCATGTACATGTTATATTCTACCTGCTTATCAAACATGTTACACTTACGTAGCTCTCTTTATCTGCCAAATCTGTTCTTTCAGTCCCTAAAATATATCTTTGCTTGATAGGACATTCTCCATAAAACTTTCTCCCATTCTGTAAATAAGTATTCTACTGTCGCTTTCAGTATTTTGTGTTGAAGTTGAGAATTTCAGTCTTCAAGGAAGGAGAATGTGATATACCACATTCTGCATATAACCTATATATCAATAAACCAGCACTGATTTGGGATTTTAAGTGGTGAATACTCATAATAAACTATTTGTGAACAGTCTACAACCTAGTAATTATTCATGTAAATTGAATAATAGGAAAGATTCATGATGAATTATTCAGACAACTCTCTTGGATGAGTGTGTATGTAATCATTTATTAAAATCTTTATAGTATATTGAACAAGTAAAATGCTATATTTACTTGGTCTAAAAGATGATAGCATGCTAGGAGTGTACAATGCTCAAATGAATGAACTGAGAAAATGTGTGAAAATAATCAGAAAGTGTTTTGAGACACAAAGAGAATGATGGAATTATAAGAATACGTGGATATAAAAATTCAATTCATATGAATAATATTTTATGATGTGGTTCAAGATTAATGAGTTAGTTAAGTTTGGTGAAGTGATATTAGAAAACAAGTCATGACATTTTTTATTTGAAGATTCAAATGAACAAAATATGTAGCCCGGATAGTTTAACTGAAACTTGAGAAACAAGGTATTTATCATCATTTTCCTGAACACCATGTCAAAGTATTAAAACCAGAGTGTTTCTGGAACTTATGAAGTGTAGTGTATTGCACAAGAAATAATCTAATAAATTCAAGTTCTCTTTAAAAAAAATATAAATGAAGAATTCCTTGCTTATTCTGCAATATGTTTCCAAAATACCAAATGTGTGCTGTTAGAAAAAGAAATTAAACATATTTTTGTGAGGTAGAATTTTTGATTTCTGTACTGAATGAAAACAAGGAAACCACCATTTGCAACTCCCTCCCTTAATCCATAAACCAAATAATTGAAACCACAAAGCACATCAGCCATTTCTTCAGGCAAGGGAATTCCCCCCACCTCCATCCCCACCCTCTTCACTTTGAGTTGGCAAGTTCAGAAAGAGTTGCTTTGTGCCCTGGAAAGTAGGAAATGTGTGACATGTATGGTACAAAGGGAGTTAGATTATTCTGAGATATCATTAAACAAGCAGATTTAATTAATTTGAAAGAGACACTTCAGAGAGAGGTTGGAATTCTGTGCCAGGTGCTCTGAGCAGGACTTCAAACTCTTTTCCACAACTTATCTGTATTTAACAGACCACCTAAATATTAAAAGTCTACAACAGATGTTAAGTTTCCTCTGGAGAAGATTAGTACAAAATTAAAAAAAGGAAACATTCTGGAAATGAGATTAAAAATCACTTAAATTTACTAAGTGTCTACACAGCCTTGAAAAATGATAAAATTCCTGGGCATCACCCTATTTAGCTGAAACTTTTCCAGATGTGCCTGGTTAATCAACTCCAGCCAAATTCCCTGTGGCTTACAAAAATTAAGGAGAGAAGCCAAAATTCTGAAATAAAACTAACCCTCTCAGCAATGTAGCTGTGGAAGGTTTCTTTTGACAGAAAAGCCTAATTTTTTATCATGTTCTGGTACTATGTGAAAGCTTATAAAAAAGATCCACACTGAAACACATATAATTTGCATATTTATTTATTTATTATATTTTATATTCATCTATATGAATATGTTTGTTTGAGTATTCTGGCTGAGCAGAAGTGTCAAGAATCCTTGTTCTTGCATCCTTCAGGCATTATATATATGTGTCCTGTTCTCGTATTTTCACTAATTGTCTGCTTTAGCCTCTATAGGAGACAGGATATGGGTCTAGATTGATTTTTGGACTAAACCAGTGTGAGTATTCTTATGTTTTGATAGTCAGTGTCTACTCCCAGCTCCATGACAGACCACTCTTTGAAGTTACTCTACCACTAGAGCTCCAGAGACCTCCGTTTCAGAATGGTTTCCCAAGTGACTCTTTGGCAGGCAGCTCAGATCTAGATGCACAGTTATGTCTTGAGGTGATTCAAACCACAATAAAATGCTCACATATCAAGCATAAAACAAAAGTGAAAGTTGTTCCTGAAAGTAACATATTTTTAAAAAAAGTAAAATCCAAAGGCAGAAATAAAGAGATGCAAAAATATTTGTGTTTTGTCAGCATTAATTTTTTCAGATATCCCCTAGAGTGGCTGTACTCCAGAATTCACACAGATGAGAAGAAGATAAAGTGTAAGCAGGCAACTGTTTTGAATTGTTTCAAATTAATTCTTCCCATGCTTTAACAGAGTCCTCAGTACTGATAAAATGGTAAATTTACTTTTGGTTTCTTTCTTCTGGGATGCAAAACTCTTAAAAATGTGTTTCCTCCTTGTCTGTAAAATGTCTTAGTCAAGTGCTTAGGTATAACTTCAGTGTTCAAGAATGTGGTATTTTGACTGAAATAAGTTATAAACAACAAACTTTAGATCTGCTTTTTCTCTGCCTAAGGTTATAGCTTGATTACTTTAATAATTGAGTTTTATCATCAGAATTACTATAATAACATAATGTGTATGTTCTCCAAACAAAGAGGTTATCTTTAGGAGGATACAACTATGCAGTTTTGTCCACATCATGAAGAGTGAAGTGAGCTACATAAAAGCTAAATGATTTGATTCAAGGCACAGAAAACATTTGTGTGGGAACAGGGAAATAAAGACATCATTTTGTTTTTCCTAAATCCTTCTATTAACCTCTATATCAATCAAAAGATTTAAATATATGAATCTACATGGTTGCAAATGTATTTTTATAGTTGTAAGAGTTTTTTCCAGTAGAGAAGCAGACATAAAAATTGCCAGAAGCTGTGAGAAAGACATCAATATACCAGAAGAAGACAAGTCTGAACTCCAGGCAAAGTTATACACTTTACAGTCAGTATTTAAGTGCACATTTAATCCAGACACAGTCAACACTTAGTAAAGCTGCTTGAATCCTGTAGGCCAGAACAGGTCCAGCAGCTGTAAAAATAGACGTACTCACACACACAGGGGAAATTAAAACTCAGAGAAAAAGAGTGAACCCAGAGGAACAGGTATTGATTCTTCATAGAAATGTTTTATTGTATGAGATGGTTCTAACCAAATTGTTTTATAACCCCATATTAAGGTGGCAGTAATAGCTTAAAATGTTATGGCATATACCCGGAAGAGTAGCTATTCCACAAGTAACAGCGCTGGGGGAAAGGAGAGCCAGCCAAGTAATACCTGCCTCTTTACAAAAAGCACTACTTCTGTCAGCTGGAAAGCTAAGAAGAGATCTAAAGCCAGCCAGGAGCATTTTGGTGTTTCTCACCACACTTCACCTGACAGAACTGCAGCTCTAGCTTGTATTTGCTCCTGCATGCAGGTGTGGCTCAGCCTGGTGCAGTAGCGAGTGAGGTTGGTTTGCCATGGGCAGGCTGCCTCCACTCCCTCACACTCCTACTGCTTTCTCCCCATGCACCAGAGGATGTATATCTTACTCTGTAACTATAATAAGATCTTAAACTGAGCTGAGACCCAGTTTCTTATCTAAACCAAAGCTCTGCTTAGCCCAGCTGAGAGAAAGGAGAGAAAATAAAGTGTTTTTTAAATCTAGTTAGTGCCAATATTTATTATTATTTTTCTTATAAAATAAGAACTGACAGTGAAGTGTTTGAAACGCCCTAAGGTAATAATATTCTCAGACTTCAGAAATAACCATGCAGTTGCTATAAATCAAAATGCCATGTGTTTTCATTTCCTTTCCTGTAATTAAAACTTTGCTTTGATGTTTAAAAGCACAAGTATACCCAAGAGTAGCATAGCTGGAAAGTGTTCATATTTGACACTTCTGTAAAACAATGCAATTTATCTCTTTTTAATAACAGAAATTATTAAAAAAAACCGAAAGCAAACAATAAAAAACCCCCCTAATTAGTGTTTAAAATCTTTCTTGTAAAACTTTTGCTATAATCAGTCCTTCCTTACAGACAGCAACAAACCATAGGAAGTGAAAAATGGGAGCAGAACACCATCTTGTTTAGAAGAAATTAAAACAGTTGGACAGTGCATAGATTTTAAGAGCTTGACAAGCTGAGGAAAGGATACATTGTTTGAATTAAACCTGTAGGACTAGGAACAAATCTGCAAGGACTTACACAAAATTACAGTGAAACACTGCTAGACATTTATGCTATTCTATACAATATGTGGTAAATCAGGTTGATTTGGTAGGGTCCTATCAAACTGCAGGATTTGAGAGTGCCTCTTGGTTCTGGGCCCTGACTGTGCCCCACTTCCTTATTCATGGGGCACCTTCCCCATACTTCTTTCTTGGTATCTTACAGGTGGAATTCTGACGTACAGGTCAGAAGACACCAAGGATAAGCTCTGGCTGATTCACCTAGGTGAATGGGACTGAGGTCTTTGTAATTCAGCGTACACAGATCATGATGAAACATACAGAAAAAAGATGGTTTAATGAAGGCAATTTCATATATTGCATAACTTGGAATTAGAGGCTTTGTAATATGAAGAGGGGCAGACAGAGATGGGACTGTTCAACTCTGAGAAGGCTCTGTGGGGATCTGATCAATGTGTATAAATATCTGACAGGAGGGAGTAAAGAAGACAGAAGCAGACTTTTCTCAAAGGTATCTGAAGAAAGGACAAGGTATCACGGGCACAAATCGTAATAATTGAAATTTCTCCAAAATATAAACAAAAAGCTTTTTGGGTGTTTTTTGTGAGAGTGTTGGAACACGGATACAGGTTGCCCAGAGGTGATGGAGTTTTCATCCTTGGAAATATTCTAAACCCGACTGGATACAGGTGTAAGCAACCACTTTATTTGATCCTGCTCTGAGCAACAACACTGGGCTAGATGGTCTTTCTGACCTCAGCCATCCTCAAATTCTGCAGTTCTCTGATTTAATACATGTATGTGTATATATATTTACACACACACACACACAAATATATCATATACATGTCTAAATGTATACATATATATAAGTATAAATTTGTATGTAGTTTTGTCATTTCTAATTTACACATGATGTTTCTGTTCCTATGGGAAAATTCACCCAGAGAAGGTTTGTATTTGCTAGCACATTTTCTGCTACTATCCTTCTATATAATTTTCAGTAAAAGTGACTGTCTCAAAAAAGAGAGTAGCATTAGCAACAAACAATTCCTGTGTGTGATTGTGTGTGGGTGGACCTCACAGCCCTAATTCACTGAATGACTGAAAGGAATTAAAGAGTTAGACAGAAAATTTATGGGCTAAAATAAATAAGTTAATGTTGGGAAAAATCTAAAGATGTATCGCACTTACTCTTGCTGGAATGGAGTCAATTCTCTTCAAAGCAGCCCTTACAGTGCTGTATTTTATATTTGAGACCAAAATGGTGTTAGTAAAACATGGATATTTTAGCTATTGCTGAACAGTGCTTGCACAGCCTCAAGGCTTTCTCTGTGTTTCACTCTATCTCCCCCAGCAGATAGGCTGGCAGTGGGCAAGAGGCTGGGAGGGATCACAGGCAGGACAGCTGCCCCCAACTCACCAAGGAGGTGTTCCATACTTTGTAACACCATGCTTGGCAATAAGAGTGGGGAACGAGTCTTTCCAAAGTAGCTGGTGCTTGAATACTCTCTGGACATTAGTCTGCTGGTAAGATATGATGAGCATTGTCCGTGCATTTTTTGCTTTTTCTCTTTTTTTAAAGTTTTCTTTTCCTTCAGTTGCTTGATTACCTTTATTTTTCCCAGGATGAACTGAATGAGCAGCTGGTGAGTGCTTAGTAGTGCTTATAGAGTAAATTTAGATAGGATATAAGAAAAAAATTCTTTACTGTGAGGGTGGTAAGGCACTGGAACAAGTTGCCCAGAGATGCCCCCTCCCTTGAACACTGGAAGTGTTCAAAGCCAGGTTGGAAGCAGCCCCGGGCAACCTTGTCTAGTGAAAGGTGTCCCTGCCCATGGCAAGAGGTTGGAAAAAGATGATCTTTAAGGGTCCTTCCAATTAAAACCATTCTATAATTCTATGATTAGTATATGGACAGGGTCAATCCTTCACAAATTTATACAAACAATTTATACTCATTTCTCCCCATACATATTCCTTGCTGATCTTTTGTACCTGCTAATGTGGATGTGCACATCATTCTGAGGCTGTGATTTTAAGTTTGAAGTAAGTCTAGCTGCATTATTTCTGACTGAACTTCAAAGAAAAAGTACCGTGCTGAAAATACAATGAAAGCAAAATTCAAAAATTATTTTATTTGAAAAAGAAAACATTAGAACTTTATGTATCTCTAATACGATTTTGTACAATTTAAGTAAGAGTCCAGAAGATCAGATGATGTCAAAGTTTAACCAAACTAATAACATTTGCTTATTTTCATTCCTCTCCCAGTTAATTATTTTGTAGCATGACAAGAATTTGTTAATGAAATATATTGCTTTCTTCAAGTTCTTGTTGAACTCAAATGACACTGCAGCTGGAACTAATTGGCAGTTTCAGCAGGAGCAGATAGAGTTGAAAAGAAATAGAAAATGACCAAATTTTATCTCACCTCTAGAAATAGCCTCTTGAGCTTTTGAGACCAGTAGCAGGACACTGAAAACATAATTATGTGTCTTGTACTGCAACTGGTCTGTGGTTAGAAAGAGGATTTTTTTTTTTTTCTGTCAAGTTTATCAGTATTGGAGAAATACAATTTAAGAAATGGAACAAAAAAGGAAAAGCAGGTGCAGAGTTTTGATGAATTATTAAAACGCAGTATTTTGAGTTCTGGAATTTTTAGTGTGCTAGTATGAATTTTATTCTTAGATCTGCTTCATTTTGCCCCTAACACATTCCAGTTCAGAAAGAAATTGAATGAAGCTATAGTTTTGTAAATGTATCCTGTATTAAAACCTTCTGAAATATTTCAATTTTTTCCCTGGAACAAAAGAATTCTCCAGAGTCACCATGAACAGATAAATTTCTTCATCAACCTAAAACTAAGGTAAAATTCAAGCTTTCCTAATTATGAGCCACAAATAAAAGTGCATTGTTTGGATGAGATATTTGCAATTAGATCAGCCATCTGAACTTTAAGAATGCTATGCTACACTAACTGTCCAGATATCATACATCTCTCCTGGATTGATTGAAAGGATAAATTCATTGTTTGGGAGCCCTTTCCTTTTTCATAAACCAGAGAGGACTTTGTGACAAAAGAGAAGTTAAGAATAAAATTTCAACTCTTTGGAAGAATTTCATGTGTTTATATAGGATGAGTTACATACATAAGGCACGTGTATCAGTAAATATTTGAGCAATTTTTAAAACATGAAAAAATGAGAACTTGTATTAAAACATAGCTGTTGCCCTGTTGTGGTCAGTGAATGGATGCTAAGACTTTTGTCTGCAAATATGAGAGTTTATTTATGTACTATTTAAAAGTCTTCCTTAGAAGCTTCTGGATTTGGTTTAACTATAAGGGAGTGTGAAATCCTGTTTGATGGGCATACTTTTCCATATATTCCATGTATTGAAATGCTTTTGCCATGCAATAGATGGATATATATTAAACACACAGATATCTATCTACATAATGGTGGTATGGATATAGATAACATTTAAATATAATATTAAAAAATCTAATAAAATTGAACATGAATATAATAAATAATATAATATAAAAATACACATAAATGAATTGATGTTTGGGAGGATGTGAAATCCTGGAATGGGATGTAAAGAATAAAAAATGGAGAAGACAATTCTAAGTAATTTAAAACCTCTTCTGGTGTTTCAGACTCCATAGACAACTCTGATCATATCTGCATTGCATTCTAGTTCAGATATATGTTACACTTTGCTATAAATTTAATCCTGTGTGGCACAGGATTAATCGAGTGAGATGAATCTGTGATACAATAGGGTAAAAAAAAAAAATCCATATACTTTTTTGATGGGCAGCAGAAATTAGCCATTTTCCACCAATATTAATCATTTAAATTAGTTTTTTGTTTATAATATTTTAGTTTCTTAATAATTTGATTTTCCATCACCTTTTTCTCCATATTTGTTAATCATCATTTAAGAATATAACATGGAAAATCTGGTCTGAAAGTAAATAATCCAGGTTGATAAAACCAATTTTTACTGCCACTTAAGTGATAAATCTCAATATCAGAGATTCTTATTTTGAGTTTGGTCAGTGTTATCTGAAATAGGAGCGGCCATTAACTGATAGAGGTCTCAGTGAATTAGGGTCCCAAGCAAATTCGAAGTCTCTTGGTTTGCTAAAACTAAGCTTGTATCAAAAAGTCATTGCCTTTTAACTCATAAAATCATTTTCTATTCTTACTTGTAGAGGCACATTCAAGTTTTGTGCAGTCCCACTTTGGAATCTCATCCTAACCCATCCTCCTAAAGAAACACCATGTTCCTCAGAAAGAGGTACTTACAACAGCTCTTGTGGTACCTGAAAAATCAGAATCAGTGCATTCCACAGCTCTGTGCTGAATATATCCATAAGAATGACAGACAACTCTCATGATTACATCTTTACTGCTTTAAATACACACACACACACACACACACACATATCTCTATATAATTGATCCTTGGAACATATATAATAATTCTTTGTTGTTTACTATCACTAAAAATTATATTTTTTGAAGCTGATGACCTTCTAAGAAAAATTAAATTAAAATAATCCTGTCCCAAGTGGGGGAAAAAAAATTAGAACCCTGAATGAAGAAATAGTTTTTTGCTAAAACATCTAAATGTTAATTTCAGTAATTTCTTTGCTTAAAACCACCTTAAGTTCTGTGCTACATGAACAAAAAATTTTAGCACAAATATGGGATTTGTGAGATGAAATTCACAATTGCCTTTAACTTGTAAATATTTCCTTGATTAAATATTGCATAGTCAATGACATTACAGATATGACTCATAAAACTTCCTTAGTAAAATATACCAGAATATTAAAGCTTAAAATTATGAACTGCATAAATCAAAAAATTGTCATTTGTATCTTAGTTTGCTTAAAATTTAATTTAAACTATGCAATATACAGGACTGCGTAGAAGTAAACTGAATACAGTAATTATAAGGTGAAGGGCTATGATTTTTAGTAATTACTAACTTTGTGCTGATTTGTGGGGAGGAGGCTAGAAAGAAATGTTCTTGAGATGCAAATTTCTCAGATGTATCTGTTACTGTGGGCCATACCAAAAATGCTGTACATATAGCAAGGTTGGAGAAGATTCTTCCTGAGTAGTTTTGTCAGCAGGTGTTGTGGCCACCTGGATCCAAACACATCTGTACAGGCTTGTATGATTAAACAGATTATTTTCTGGAATTCGGCCACACTTTTGAGCCAGCATTAGAAAATGTATCTCAGCCAAGGATTCTTTTGACTCTGGAAGCACCTAGTTCTTTTTGTAGGTCTTCCAAGGCTCTTGTGTGTGAGCAGATGGACTTGTTCTCCTCACCTATCCTGTTTTTCATGCAGAGCTGTGATTACTAATTGTGTAAAGAGACATTGTGTAAAATTGTGTAAAAAGACTACATTTGTATGTGGGTTAACAGGTTCTCATATCTTGGTGTCATCTTTTAAAGACTTAGAAGGTAGTGCTGGGTGAACATTGCCTATATGGTATGAACTATTTCAGTCTTATCTCCTGTCTCCCTGAAACATGTCCACAATCTCACTGAATGAAACTAGAGATGTGAATGTACTGCCTAGAATCAATTTCTGTTCTATTTATATTGATTATGTAATTCAGACCAAAAAATTAATCTTATGACCAGTTATCTGGGTTATGCAGTACTCCAACCTCAATGATCCCTTTTCCTGATTGAAAATAACCCATGAATTTTCCTTCATGTGGTGTAAAAACTGTACTTCTTTTCCAAAATTATTTCAGATAAAAGCATCTTTCAGAATGAAAGTTTTGATCATACCATATGCAAGTTTCATTTATGATAAAGAAGAAATTAAATTACTTTTTGGAAGGCACCTGAGCATTCAGGTGGGAATGTCCAGGTACCTTCCAAAAAAGGAAGAACTAGGAAATTGCAGGCCTGTCAGTCTCACTGCTGGGCAAGATAATGGAGTAGATCCTCCTGAAAATTATGCAGAAAATAAGGAGGTGATTGATAACAGCCAACATGGCTTCACTACAGGCAAATTGTGCCTGAAAAGTTTAGTGGCCTCCCACAATGGGGTTGCTGCACTGTGGGGTTGGGGAAGAGCAATTGTTGTCATCTACTTGTCTGTGCCTCTGGGACTGGCCATATTCATGTCTTGTATGTGTCTGTGTGTGTGTGTCTCTCTGGAACATGTTCTCAGACTCATTACTCATTGAGCCTGCAATTAGGAAAGCTTTAGCCATGTTCTCAGCCTGGGCATACACCACGGCTCTGTGGGGCACGGGGACGGGTTCCTGCGGCCAGGCTGGAGACGTCCTGGATCGAATCAGATGAAGAAAGGGGTTACACTATCTTATGCCACTTAATTTCATCCCAATTCAGAATGAAATAGATCTGGAATTTCAAAACAAATAATGGTGAAGCAGGAAGACCCCTTTTTGTAATCTCTTAAATGAAGGATTTTTGATTTGTGGACTGTGTGTTTATTTGGCATCTAGCAAAAAGAAAAGCAGTCCATAGCATTGACTTTTAGATGACTTCATAATATAATATTAAAAAATACCTCCTTTTGATGATGTGTCCTTATGATTAGGCACACTATCAAAAAAATACATTGAAAATATATAAATAAAAAATATTATGCTGTGCAAAGGCTTATGTTAATACAAGCATTATTTTAAGAGTAAATGAGAAAGGTTTAGAATTTACTTTACATTATAGAGGGGATTGTAGATCTTATTCCTACAGTTCTTAAAATGCTGTGTTTTGTGTAAAAAATTAGATTAGGAAATTAATAATCTGAACAAAGGCTTACACTGGCATTTCTAGTTATTTCTCAAATAACATACTGTTAATTTGTATTGTGATTACTTTTTCTCTATTTACCTCTTTCAGGTCAAAAGCTTTAAAGTGATAGGCATTTGCCACCCATTTAGAACAGAAAACACCAATTAATGAGACATCCCTCTTTTAGATCTTTGTGATAATTTTCCTTCCTTCCCCAAGTCTTCTCATACAAGTCTACCCCTGAAATTATATGTTTAATTGTACTTCCACACCTCCACAGGTCTTTGAATATTCTATCTTGAGAGATACTAATGGTACTGTTGCATGAGCTAAAAAAGAACCCCAAAGCACAGAGTAGAAATGAAACAGCTTATGTTTGTTTTAGGTTTATTAATTTTTGGACAGATTCTATGCCACTTTATATATGGCATTTCTGATGAAATGAATGGAATGTCAATGGGAGTTCTGTGAGCAGTTTAACAAGAGAAGTTAAATATGAAGAAAACATAAGGTACAGTGAATTAACAGTATAGAATGTTAAAAATTAGGCCATCACAAAATCATATTTATTTGTATATTATTCTGTCACTAAACTTCTTTATAGCAAGACGATGTATATAATCTTATTAAGACAATATATTTCCCTGTAACTGAAGGAGGCCAGGTGCAAATTCAAGTCACATGGGGTTCTCACTATTTTATAAATTATATCAGTTTTCCCTCAATAAACGTATCTAATTTCAAGGGGAAAAAATAGGTTATCTAATATAAACACAGTTCCTTTTCTCCTTGCCTTTGAAGGTCTGCTACTGTTCAGAGTGAAGAAGATCATGCTGTCTTGGGTTTCTTCTGTTGCCTGATATAAAACATTCTCATCAGTGGAGAAGCATAGTGAAATTAAATAAGATTTTTCTTAACAAGTCTTTAAATACTTGCCTAAAGGTATTCCCATGTTTAGTACTGAAAGCATATGTCTTGATCTTACAACATGTCTAGCTGGATTTACAAAAGTAGGACAAGTTATGTTCTGACTTGGCTAGTCCAAGCCAACTCCACCTTGTGCACAGTTCAGTATTTGCTAGTTTGCAACTTTGCCTTCATCTTGACTCTATGGCAGAGGTTGGACGTGGTGCAACCTGGACTCTAGTTCTCTACAGCTACATCTGTAGCAGTAAACAAAACACGTAATCACAGAATCAAGGAGTAAAAAATTGTTAATATTGGAGGAGACTTTCTGGATATAACCTAGGTGTAGTCCCTTGCTCAGAGTAGGTTCAGCTGGAGAAGCTTGACCAGGAAACTGTCCAAATAAGTTTTTAATATCTCCAAGTAGATAGACTCCACAAACTTTTTTTGAAACTTGTTCTAGTGGTTCATCACCCTCTCAATAAAAAGATTTTCCTTATGTTTAAATGGAAATTCCTGTGTTTCAGTTTATGTCCTTTTCCTTGTGTGTTTTCACTGGGTGACACTGCGAAAAGTCTGGCTCCACCTTCTTTCTTCACTTTATCATGCATTTACACACATTGTTCAGTTCCTCTCAAGACCTCTCTTCTCCAGGGAAAATGATCCCAGATGTCTATCCTTGTATGTCTCATCTTCCAGTCCTTTTATCATCTTCATGCCCCTTTGACTGGACTTGCTCCAGTATGTCTATGTCTCTTCTGCTGGGGAGACCAGAATCTGAATCAGCAATCTGGATGCATCTCACCAGGACTGAGAAGAGGGCAGGGATTGCTTTCCTTGCTCTGCTGAAAGTGCTGTCTGCCTAATGTTCCCCAGGTGCTATTGCCCTTCTTAGCTGCAGAGGCACAGCATTGCCTCATCGTGAGTTTGTTGTTCACAGAGTTTCTCAGGTTCTTTTCTGAAAACTGCTTTGATTATTCAGCTGATTGTGCCCAAGCATGCACTGGTGAAAGTTATTTTTCCTTAGGTGTAGGACTTGGCATTTACCTTTGCAGAACAACATAAAGTTCCTGTTTGTCCATTGCACCAGCTTGTTGAGGTCCCTTTGAACAGCACACAACTATCTGGTCTATCAGATCCTTCTCCCAATTTTGTATCATTTGTAAGCTCGTCAAGGGTGAACTCTATCCTATCATCCTCATTACTGAAGATGTTTATCCGTGTGGGGTTGCAGTTCTCTGCCCTGCTATGTTGTTACCTTTGTTTCCTATATTCTGTTCCAAATCAGATGGCACTGGTGTCAGTGCCTGCCAGTTGCCATTGGCCCTGGAATGGAGTCATGTGGCATGGATAAGGCACTTAGTACTGTCACTCAGTCACAGCCATCCAGCAGTATGGTGGAAGGCTACCTATCTGTCCCTTTGTGCACTCCTTTTTGTACCTGAACATCTCCAGAGCCACTTCTGCTATTGTACTACAAATACTCCTCTCAAAAGTGCTGCTTTTTATCCCTCTCATTAGCGTACAACTGGGAAGATAGCGCAGAGACTCAAAGTACCACCAGCATGACTGTTTGAAAGGACTGTTTGAAAGGAAAAAAAGCCAGGAAATCAAAGGGATTTATTCATATTTTTGTCTCAGGCATAACTGGCAGGTTTGGTGTGATAGGGGTCTGTCAGGGTGCCCTGTGTGGGAGGTGTTCAAGATCTGCTCTGTGCTGGGCACAGCTGGTTGTAGTTGGATCTGACACCAATACAAACAGTGCATTGTACCCCAAAACTGCTACAGCTGGGGGACCCTACAGTGCCTCTGAGCAATGACAAGAGACGGCCAGCCACTGTGGGAGAAGTGGAGGAGCTGCCTATCAGGAGCTTGCATTCATAAAACCACTGAAAGACTGCTGAGCCTGGTGAACTCTTACTGTTCTGTGTAGAGTCTAATGACGCCGTGGTGAGACAACTCAAAACCTTCCAAAGAAACTATACGTCCCTTGTAGCAATGTTTAAGGGATCTGGCACAGAGGTAGTTCAACTCTATCCTCTAAGTCAGAGGCAGCGTTTTAGGAAGGAGGAGATTAATTGAACTGGTGAACAGTTGACTACATGACTAGTGCCATACTAAAAGTTCTAGTTTCTGTGATCATGGATCTACCTTTGAGTAACCTAGTCTGCTGGGAGCTGATGGGATTCATCTGAACAAGTGGGGCAAGAAGATCTTTGTCAATAAGATGCTCAGATTTATACAGAAGTCTTTAAACTAGAGTTTTGAGCAAGACTGAGGGCTGCTGATATATTAGGAACCAACAGGGAAATACCTATGAAATGCCTGAAAAGGATGAGGGTATATTCCTCTAAAAGAGTTGACAATATCAATAACCCAGCTGAAGTGCCTCTATACCAGTGCATGCAGCATGGGTAGCAAACAGGATGGAAACAATGGTACAGATAGAAAGCTATGATCTAATCACTATCACTGAAACCAGGTGGGGTGAATTTCATGATTGCAATTGATGGCTATGAACAGTCAGAAGGGACAGGCAAGGAAAGAGGGATGGAGGCTTACCCTCTATATAAAAGAACATATAGATTGCACAAACCTGTATTTAAAAAACAGCAGGGAAGTTATGGGTTAAAAAATTAGTGACCACAACAATAAAGGAAACCCTGTGGTTGGTGTTTACTACAGGCTGCCTGATCAAGTGTTTGGTGAAGCATTTTTAATTCAATGACAGGACACATCCATACTGGCAGGCTCTGATCTTGCTGAAGGAATTCAATCAAACTGATATCTATAGTAAAAGTGGCACAGCAAGCTGCACGGAGTACAGATTTTGTGAGTGACAAGGATAACTTCTTAATCCAGGTGACAGCCTGATGAGGGAAGTGTTACTGACCTGTTGCATACCAATGTGGATACACTAATTAGAAATATGAAGATCAGGGGCAGCATGGACTGCAGTGTTAATGCCCTCATGGAGTTCACTCTCTTGAGAGATAAGGGCAAGGTGAAGACTTGAGTCAGGACTCTGAATTTTAGGAGAGTTATTTAAGAGACCTCCTGGGAAACTGCACTCAGAGGCAAAAGAGCTGAACAGAGCTGGTGCAGAAGTCCAGAAGATAAGGGGCTAATGTGTATGCCTCATCAATAGCCAGATAACCATGGAGCCAACCAAGGGTTGTTGGTAAGAAGAGTATGTAGCTGGAGAAGGAGCCCATGTGGAGATAGGGCAGTACTTTTTTGAGATAAATGTCCTTGTTAAGGCTCCTGAAGATAAGCACAGCAAAGCATAGGGCAAGCATGGGAATGAGGTCAAGAAGAGTGCAGGCATGTACTGTCAATCAAAGGCTGACCTAGCAGAGAGAATCAAGACTACCAAAGAACCCTGAAGACCTTCAACCCATTTTCAGGAAGGTCTACAAGAATGAACTCTGCATAGCCTGTGATTTGCATTCACAGTGAGAGACTTAGCTGCAGGGTGGGGAAACATATCTATGAAAATATACCCCCACAAAACCGGGGTGGCATGCCCCCAGGACCCTGAAAACCTCATCAGTGGGATCAATACTGGAGCCAGGACTGGTGACTCTTCTTTCTTCCTTTCTTTCTCTCCCCTACTATCTCTCTCACCTCTTTCACCCTACCCTTTATTCTAAATCCACCACCGTGTGTTTATACTATAAGATAATGGACTTATACCAATTTCCCTACAGCGTGTGTAATTTACTAATAACACTTTGTAAGTTTTTGTGAACCCTCTGACTTTTGTAATTTCCTTTTCAACCATGGGCANGACTTATACCCCCTACAGCGTGTGTAATTTACTAATAACACTTTGTAAGTTTTTGTGATCCCTCTGACTTTTGTAATTTCCTTTTCAACCATGGGCATCTGCCGACATCCATGTTCCCTTCCCTTTCAGGGTGGAATGCCACAGCTGGCAGCTCTTCAAGGACATTTTTCTTAAACCACAACAGCTTTTGATTCCCATATGTAAGGAAAACAGCAGGAAAGGCAGGAGACTGGCATGTCTGAATAAGGATCTCCTTGTCAAAATGAATTCTAAGATGGAAAGATACAGGGAGTGAAACCAGGGACATACATCCTGGGAAGAATACAGGGATGCTGCCCAGAGGTGTAAGGATGGCATTATAAAACCCAAGACACAGATGGAGCTGAATTTTACCTGAGATGTATATAACAAGAGCTTCTACATATAATTTAATAATATATATAAA
>WBMZ01008999.1:0-12136 GCA_013400975.1 Atrichornis clamosus
AAGGCCAAACCACTACAGCCTTTGATTGCCTTTGTGTAGCCCCAGGGTTTCAGGAGCAGATTAGAGGTAACTCACGTGAAGTCAAGGACAGCCATGCCTGTCTGTCCTGGCAGCTTTCATCTGGGAGCAATACCATGAAGTACCTCTCACTTGCCTTGCCTTGTAAACCCAACTTTTTCCTTGCCTTGCCCTGCTACTCCTCCCTTGCTGTGCATTACCTTGCATACCCGTGCCCCTGCCTTGGACTGTGTACAGCTTTGTTCCCTGGCCTTGCCTTACCAAGCCTATTCCTCCTTTGACCTGCCTTTCCTTGCCTGCCCCAAACTTGCTTTTCCTTACCAAGCCCTCTGAGTTGATATCTTGCCCTTCCACCCCACTGCATTGCATTGCATTGGCTTGCTCACCCATCTCTGACCTTGACTTTCCTATCCCATTTTTCCTATCTTTTTCTTTGCCTTCCCTTGCTTGCTTCTCCTATGACTCTAATTGTCCTGCTAACCCCACCTTGCCTTGCATTACCTTCCATGCCCAATCCCCATCTTTACTGGCCTACTGTTTCTTCCCTGGCCCTGCCTTGTCAAGCCTACAACTCGTTTATATTTCCTTGCCATTCCTACCCAACCTTGTATTTCCTTGCCAATCCTGACTATCCCTTTCTTTACCTTACTTCCTGACAACTTGCATTGCCTTACCAATCCCTTTGTGTCCTTCTTTTGCCCTTCCTTGCCTCCTTTGCCTTGCCCTGCTCGCTCCTTCTATAATTCTCAATGCCTTCATGAACGCCACTGTTTCAGATGCAGTTGAAAGGCATCCCAGGGAAAGTCAAGGCCAGTGAGGCTCATTTGTGCTGGCAGCTTTCATCTGGGACCAATCCTTGCATGTACTAAATTTTGGATGTACAATCCAAATTTCACGCTTGGACTCCTGGGCTAGAATTCTCTTCCATAGGAAGTTCTCTTCCATAGGAAGGAAAGCACATAGACCCACTGTTTCAGGTGCATATGACAGAAGGTCCAGGGGAGGTCATGCCCAGCCACACACATCTGTGCTGGCAGCTTTCATCTGGGACCAATCATTCGAAGTACTGAATTTTGGACATGAAATCCAAATTTTGCCCTTGGGCTTCGGGATGAAAATGACATCCACAGGATGGATAGCACATAGCCGCAATATTTTAGGTGCAGATTAGTGGTGACCTGGGGAGGCCAAGGCAAGCCAGACCAGTCTGTCCTGGCCTCTTTCATCTGAGAGCAATCCTTGAATGTACCTCCCACTTGTCTTGGAAACCCAGCAGTTTACTTGCCTTGCCCTACTAATCCTTCCTTGCCTTGCATTATCTTCTATCCCCATCTCCTCTTTGAATTCACCTGCCTACTCCTTTCTTCCACGGCCTTGCATTGCCAGGCCTACACCTTGTTTGTGTTTCCTTGCCATTACTACCCAACTTTGCCATTTCTTTGCCATTCATGACTATCCATTCCTTTGCTTTCCTGACCCATACTTTTCTTTCCCTTGCCCTTCTTACCACTCCATTGCCTAGCATTGACTTGCTCACCCATCCCCCACACTGACTTCCCTACCGCTTTTTTCCGGGCCTTGCTGTGCATTGCGTGTTCCTCTTATGACACTCATTGCCTTGTCTTGCCTTTCCTACACAACCTGGCATTTCCTTGTCCTTCCTGACCTTTCCTTTGCTTTGCCTTTCTTCCCCACACCTTGCATTACCTTTCTGACCCCTCTGCAGTCTTCCCTTGCCCTTCCTTCCCTCCACTGCCTTGCACTGACTTGCTCACCCATCCCACACCTTGAATTCAATACCCCTTTTTTCCCAGATCTAGCCTTGCCTTTCCCTCTCCTTCTAGGACTCTCTTTCTTTCTTCTTCTAGGCCTCTCATTGCCTTGCCTACCTCTCACTTGCCTCTCCTTGCAAAATGAATCCTTTGCTTGTCTTGACCTTGAATCCCATCCTTGCCTTGCATTACACTGCTCACCCCTCCCTCCACCTTGAATTCAATACCCCTTTTTTCCTGGCATTTCCTGGCCTTGCCTTGCCCTGTCTGGTCCTCTTAGGACTCTCAAGGTCTTTATGTATCCTGAGTGACACTAAAGGTACCAAGACAAAACGTTCAATGGCATGGTTTTTCATTCCCACCGTAACTGTTCAACAGCTGTAGTCCATAGAACTGAATACTAGGAAAAGCTAGTTCCTGTCCACTAACAGCTAATTTTTGAGAAGAATGCTTTTGTTTTAATCCTGCCAGGCAGCTTTTAAAATAAATTGCGCTTTCTCTTGTTTCTAATCTTAGCAGATGAATGAAGAACTGTTTGAAGGTAAAAGCTGTTAATCCTTCAAGAGCAAAAACATCTGCTTCATCCATTTTTAAATAGCTCTGTTTTCTATGTATTAGCCAAAAAGCTTAACAAGAGGAGTTAGAAAATCACCTCTGAGAGAAAGGAGTGAAACAGGTTGTTCCCCTGTGTGGAGGCATGGCTTACTCATGATCCTCTTACTGAGACTGCAATGTGAATTTCTACTCCAGTCCTACAGAGACTTAACCTAAGTCTTCACATGTAGCATACAGGATGTGCCCCTTGGGCAGCTGTTTCTCATCTCCTTAGAGGAAAATTGTAGAGACCTCATCCTCCACAAACCTCTTACTTTGTCTTTCATTTGCCACAAGATGTAAATACAACACAATAATGAGTTTTCTGGTTGCGGGTGATTAAAATGATCTGGTTTAGAGGGTTCAGTTTTGAGGGAAACTTGATGACTATATTACTAAAAAATCTTGCAATCTGTTCCTTGATGCATGCTGCCACCGCTATGCAGCTGTGAAGTAGCTTAAGGAATTCTTCAAGGCACAAAATAAGGTGTTAGAGTAATTAAGTTATGTCTTGCACATCTAGTATTATTGTCCTCTGTGTGTTGCAGCATCACATTTATTAAACAGGCTTTGTGTTTCTCTGAATTGTATGTGATGTGAAGTGTCTTAAAGATGCTTTTTTTTTTCTTATTTCTTTCTATTGTTCTTATTTCTTTCTATGTTCTTATTTCTATTTCTCTTATTTCTTTCTATTGTTCTCAGTCTGCAGCTGATGAATTCCTGCCTTGCACTGCTGCTGTAGGTGGTTGCAGAGGCTGTTGTACAACTTGCATAAGTCCATTTTGAGTAGCAGAACATAGAAATGTGCTGGATTCCCCACTGTCACAAGCTATCTACTTACAGAGATGATAATGCTTCATTTTGCCCAAATAAACCAAAGACGTCTTGGACATGCTGCCTGAACTTTGTCCTCTAGAGAGGATACAAATACAAATGGCTTTTACTGACTGAATTGCAGTCTTGAGGCACTCCCACTTGACATTCTTCAGGAGTCAGAGTTGATTCATCAACCTTTAAAACTGCATTATATAAATTTGAGTAAGTATGGCCTGAGCATGGGGAAGGAGCTTGCACCACAACAGGTGGTCTACTTGGAAAGTTGACTCATGGATTTCTAATTGCAGGGACTGGCAATCTGCATATTCAGGGCAACTGATCATGTTTGGTCTTTGCATTAGGAAAAGCCAGACTCACCACACCTAAATGTTGTCTATGTGTTCATCATTCCTGCCATTGTTCTGGCATTCCTCTTTCAAACAGCTGTAAAAGGTTGCCAAAGTTAAAAGTAACTGTAGATGTACTTGTAAGAGCTGCCATCAAAAGGCCTGCAGCAGCATCACAGAGCTGAATTAATCTGAATTTCACAGTGATTTGTCTATATATTGAGCTTAAAATACCTTCCTCGAGGGTTCCCTGTAACTTGCTTCCCACTAGGCTTATACAGTGTCAATCTTCAGTAAAATTTTTTTCATTAAGCTGAAGAGACAGATTTCTCTGAGAAATCAGAAGTGGCAGTTGCTGCAGCCTTATGAAATAACAGAACAGATTTCTGTTTGAACTGGTAGTTGAGAACAGAGACAAGATCTCTCTGGACACAACACCCTAGTAGCAAAGTCCTTTGGTTTGGGTATTTTTACCCTTAAATTAGGGAGGTTCCTGAAGATTCTTAGCTACCATATTTTAGCCTATGGGTGCTCAAGATAAAAAAAAAGACAAAAAATACACCTTGCAGTCTATTGTAATATTAATAGTCCATAATTCTTAGCACCTGATGAACTAATTTACTGCTTGTTAAACTGAGAGTCTGTTTCATTCTTGTGCAGGTCTGCTTCCTCCAGCATAATAGGAGGGTATTGGAAGTGTGTGCCTGGAAATCTTCAGTTTGAAGGAATGAATCAGTTGGGGATACAGGCAACTGTCTTTTATGTTCTGGCTGTACTTTTGTGAATTTTTTCCTTTTCAGCTTATGCTTCCCTTTCATACTGTGTCCATTACTTCATAGCATCAGTCTTGGTTGCAGTATTGATTTAATTCAAGGATATTAATTTAGGTTCTGCAGCATTGCAAGCTGACAAGCTTTTTATAGATGAAAAACTGTCTTAAGAGCCTTTCCATCAAATACCTGATATAGAGGAAGGGAATTTGTTGGGTGATACAGTGAAATAATAGGGATCCATTCGGACACTCTTTCATAGGACCGTGAACTTGCACATGACCACCCCTGTGCAGCACCACTCCTGGATCATCTGGAGTAGTCTGGGATTGGCTCATGTTAAAACTCTGTGAGCTGGGGCTTCCTCAGGGTGAGGAAAATTGCTGTTTAGGCATGAAACATTTTCTGTAAAAGGGAATTGAGAGAGGGGATTGAAAACTATGAATGCTTCATTGACTTGCTAGAG
Organism: Atrichornis clamosus; assembly: GCA_013400975.1. Taxonomy (NCBI): domain Eukaryota; kingdom Metazoa; phylum Chordata; class Aves; order Passeriformes; family Menuridae; genus Atrichornis; species Atrichornis clamosus. The sequence goes on from WBMZ01008999.1 coordinate 4,784, forward strand.
ATGCTGGGGATGCTGCTGGACAGAGTGCAGACAACTGATAAATTCTGATTAAGAACTCTGGTCTTGTAAGGCTGGTGTGAAGGCTTAAGCATTTATTTTGGGTTTATTATCCTAAGTGCATGAAATTTTATCACTTCTGTTTAGCTAGTCCAGTCTCTTCTCTCTGCCTATGTAACTAATTGAGATTAAAGAAACTGTTATTAAGGGTTATTTGCATTTGATTTAACAAAACAAGAAATTATTTGAGCTGGCTCCTTTTTTTATGCGATGCATTATCCTATAAAATCATTCTTTCCAATGATCTGCAATTGTGCCATGCTTTTATCCAGTATTTTTTCTTTTTATGAGGTTTCTATTTGAGAGTTGGTGGTCATATACATATCAAAATACTTTTCTATTTAATTTGTAGTTGCTTGAGATTCTGTGTACACAAGCAATATTATTTTTGTTGCTTTTGAAAGTCAGTAAAATGGAAATTATTTTCTTAAAGGAGCAGAACGAAGAAAAATCAATGAAGTAGTTTTAGAAATTGCTCTCATTTTGTTTTTAGAAGATTCTAATTTAAAATTCAACAAAAGACAGTTTATACTTACAGATCTTCATGTATACATTTAATCCTGTGTTAGGTTGTATGCAGTTTTAAAACCCCTTGATATTTTAATGCAGTATTGTATACCAGCTACAATTATTGAGAGCTGTGTCTCTACCAGCCCTTCCTGTTTAAATCGAGCCAGGATAACAGCAGATTAAAAGTGCTCATGTAATATAGTTCTAAGGGAAAAGTGATTGCTTGCAAGAAAGAGCAGTTATTAAGTCTGGCTCAGGGGAAGATGCAGTGAAAGAAACACAGAAATAAGCTTATGGGGCCAGAGAAATGCAAGGAAACAAAACTGAATATTGTAAAAGGAGACCAACATAGGGAAAAGGAGTAGATTCTTCTGAATTTTTCATGACCAAAAAGTTGCAAATAGAAAACCCTTCCTGTGTTTTTAATAACTCTTTCAAATCATTTTTTAAGACTGGAGCTTGAAATTCCCAGAAAGGATTTAAAGTTGTGCTTTTCAAAGTACCTAGCAATTGCATCTGGAGGAGTAATGCTGCACTGTGGGTCTGTAGAAAAGTAGATTAATCTTAGTGTTGCCAAAGCCCTATGAACATGGGCAGATCAGACAATATTTCTTACACTGTTGTTCTAATGTTTGTTTGTAAACTTAGCCATGATTTCGATAACACATTATTGAGAGGGTTGTTTCTTTAATTTTATTTAGTGCAAAATATTTATATTTAAGTGAAGAGAAATAAAATCTAGATTTTGGTAGATTGTATGCTTGCTTTTCCGAGAATGTATCAACCATATTATGACAATATAGTGATAAGTAATTGTGCTGCTGCGCAGTCTGAAGAGGTTAAGAGTCAGTTCAGGTAGAGCTGGCACTTGAAGTCCCCAATATCACTGTGACACACTACTCTCAAGCAGTATACGGCTTACAATTAATCTCTTGCCATGCTACGAGTGCCAGAAAATGCCAATGGTCCTTTAAATAATAATGAGCAGAAAGTCCTAGATATCCTTTTTTATGTCCTTTATTAAAACATTCCTTTAGATCTATGAAGCAGTATCCCTAAGTAGCATTGCTGCCTCTTAAGTGCAAGCTTAATGGCATTATGATTTCCAAAAAGAACAGCCATTCTCTTATAAGACCTCTATATGGAAGTCTAATTCTATAATTATGAGAGTGAAAATGACAAATTTCTGGTTTTGTGACACTGGATAAACACAGGTACACTTGATTGCTGGTGTTTACCTATTTTTAAAAGCATTCAATAGCAAGTATTCATTAACAGCATGTGCCATAGGGTAAAGGTTTTTTCTATTTTTCTTCTGTTTTTTGTTTGGTTGGTTGGTTTGGTTTTTTCTGTTTGTTTGTTTTGGTTCTTTTTTTTTGGCTGGTTTCGTTTGTTTTGGAGTTTTTTCCTTTTTTCAGTTTGTTTTTTGTTTGTTTTGTTTTGGGCTTTTTTGGGGGGGGGTTGGTTGGTTTGGGGTTTAAATTTTGTTTTGGGTTTTTGGGTTTTTTTAATCTGAAACTAGATTTTAACTTATTTTGCCTGATGGGCATTGTGAAGGCCTGGCAACTGTGGAAGATAGGCACTCGTTTTCATGTGGGAACTGTGTTGTGGTTTTCAATGGGCAGTACATGTGCTCCCTACACTATTTGTAGATAACAAAACAAATGAAAGGATGACTGCTATGTTGAAAGGGTTTCAGGTCCTCTCATCCTAATTTTGTTCTGCTCCAGAGCCTGAGATACAGTTAATCTCCATGCAGCTTTCTTGTTGTTCCTTGACTGCCTTTAAGGACTCTTTTGGGAGAAGTTTTCTTGATTTATTTGCAAAACAAAACATCATTGTGAATGTGTGAGTGTAGCATGTTGTGTTCGCCACTTAAGGGGCACTGAGTACAGTGACTTTTTTTTCTGCTCAGTGCTTTCAAGAACTTTTTTTTTTGTTTTGTGAAGTTACCAGTTTCCATGTTGTTCCATGAGTGGACTACATGCATTTCTATAAACCAATCGCTCTTTTAACCAAAAAAAGTCCTCTGAATTCACCCAAAATGTGGGGATGCAGCTGGACTGCTGGCAAGAGGAAACAGGCAAGTTCTTTGGATAGAAGGGCTGTGGTGCTTACTCTGTGGAATGCCTCCTTGTACCCTTTGCCTCCTTTCCCCATTTGAAAAAGGTGTATTTGGAACTTGGTTCTTCCTCCCCCTCTAATTTCCTGAGGTTATCAAGGGAATAGCAGCAAAGGGAGTAAAGTAAATGGGTGTGAATTTGGTGAGTTCCTGGTGCTGGCTCTTGGACCTGCGAAGGAGAAGGAAGAGGCTGGACTCTGTCCCTCTCTCTGTGAAGAAGTGTGCACGGTGTTGTATGGAGAGGATTCCTGGGGTTGGGAGCTGAAAGTGTGCTTTGTCAAAGCCTGTTCACATCCTGGTGACTTAACAAGGTTTTGCTCTCTGTTGACTTTGACACAATTAATTACCGTGTTTCTAAAATGCTGAACTCATTTTCGGGGAAGAGCTTGTTTTATTCAGTCTAATCTGTTACTTATCAGTAGTGTACGAGATAGGAGAGGTCTATGACAAACTCAAGTCCACATAGTGTCTCAGCTGAAATAAGGTAATTTTATCTGGGGGAAGGTTTCTTTTGCAGCTGCAGAATGTCTAATGTGGTATTGGAAGAGTTTTGTCTTGTACCCTCACATACATTGCAAGCTGTTGCTCTTCAGTGTTGAAATACCTTGGACATGACTCAGAAAATTTTGCTGAAAGAGAATGACTTATCTTGAACTTAAAGTTCTAACAGCCATCTGTGGTGGGTTTGTGTTTCTTAGTGAATTTTTTCTTCCTTTTTCCAGTTGGTTACCTGGGAGACAACTGGCAGGAGCGAAGTGTAGTCATATGCAAATGCCAGACAATCAGAACACAAAAGAATGGTTGATCACCCTGGCCAGTCTTTGATATGGTTTTGAAAAACACAAAAGGAGGTGGGGAAGGTGTGTGCATGTGGGAGGGTGGGGGGAGCAGTCCCCGGCAGCCAGAAAAGAAGGTTTTTTTTTTACTCACTGCCTCTTCGCCCGGCTCGGGAAGACGTGGTGTGGGGCTCTGGCTCTGGGAGTTTTGGTTTCCCAGTTTCCCGGGAGTTTTTCCCTCCCCGCTGTTTTTTGCTGGACACCTGCATTGTCCGCTGCGGTATCACCGCCAGCAGATTTCCCCCCATCTGAGTGGGGGGGGCTCCAGAAGGGGGCCTTCCTGTACCTTCTCTCTCCCTCCCTCCGAAGAGAGACCAGCTGCCTGCTTGCCTCAGCTGAAGACCCCCAGCTCTCGCTGCTGCCGCTGCTGCCGCTGAGGCGACCACAACTAGCTACGTGAGAAACACGGCAAAACTCAGACCTTCGCCCCCCTCCCCCCACCTCCGCCCTGCCTCCATTTCCGGGACAGCCACCCTGTCGTGGCTGCTCCCTGAGAGAGCGCGGGAGCGCCCCCTGCACCCTTGAGGGACTCGTTACAGCCCCTCCACCTCACCTGCCACACCAGCGCCCTCTGCAGCCGCCAGTGAGGTACTGCAGCCTCCCTGCCTCANAGTGAGGTACTGCAGCCTCCCTGCCTCACCAGTGCCCCCTGCAGCTGTGAGTGAGGTACTGCAGCCTCCCTGCCTCAACAGCGCCCCCTGCAGCTCCGAGTGAGGTACTGCAGCCTCCCTGCCACACCAGTGCCCCCTGCAGCTGCAAGTGAGGTACTGCAGACTCCCGCCTCACCTGACTCATCAGCGCCCCCTGTCGACTGTGGTTGCAACTACACCACAGGGAAAACCACGTGACGGGCGGGAAAAGTTTTGTTACTGGTTCCTATTGTTGTTATTGTTATTGTTTGTTCTGCTGTGTCATAGATATACCTTTAGTAAAGAACCGTTATTCCTTTTCCCACATTTGTGCTCAGAAAGCCTCGTAATTTCCAGAGGTACAGTAATTCGGGGGGAAGGGGTAGTTTCTCCCCTCCCAGGAAGGTTCCCACCTTCTTTGGCGGGTATCTGTCTTTCAAACTAAGACACCATCTATCTGAGTTTAAAAAACAGCAGTGTCAATTGTTATGAATAAAGCTCCATAATGTGAAGGCAGTGGTCGACTGTCTCATTTCCTATACAAACATTTAAAGTGGTTCTCAGGAGTGAAAACATGAAATTGAAACTTGTTGCATTTCTGAGATTATATTTCTGTTTCCTGAGTTGCATAGTGTGTGTAGAGTGGGAGGACCAAGGGCTCTTGCCTCTAGGTCTGCCGAGGATTGTTAGAAGAAAAGAAGCCAAATATGTCAGCAATGTGGAGCTGAGAAGGTGGCTGGTTCCTTACCATCCAGTGCTGGGTAGGCAGCTTGTACAGTCTTACATGATAATTAAAATCTGCTTATTGATCTAGTTGAAGGAAATGCAGTGTAGCTTTTCTGAAGTTCAGTTTTTCTGAAATCTGAAACAAGTTTCTTTGCATGAGTTCTTTTCCCAGACAGCTGCTGTGTTCTCCCTTTGTTGGAAACAATACCGTCTTAGTTTGAAAGACAGGTATCTGCCAAGGCGGGAATGTTACTGAAATGGAAGAAATTACCCCTTCCCCCGAATTATTGTACTTTTGAAAATTACGCGGCTTTTGAGCACAAATGTGGGAAAAGGAATAACAGTTCTATCCTAAAATATATATATATGACACAACAGAACAAACAACAACAATAACAACAATAACAACCAGTAACAGACTTCCTGCCCGTCACGCGATTTCCCCTGTGGTGTAGTTATGACCACACCTGTCAGGCTGTGCTCGTGAGTCAGGTGTGGCAGGGAGGCTGCAGTTCCTTACTTGCGGCTGCAGGGGAGGGACCCTGATGAGGCAGGCGGGGTGAAGGTGCTGTGATAATTGCCCCATGGCTGCAGGGAGTGCTGTGGCGTGAGCTTGGGATTCTCCGTGGGGTGATGACGGCACCGGAGGGTGGGGGAAGGCAGAAACAAGGTGGAGGGGAAAGGGTTTTTTCATTTTTTTTTCTGAGTTCTCATGTGTCTGGTGTGGGGATGGCAGCAGCGCGACAGTCTCCGGAGGTGGGAAGACAAGGTGTGGAGACCTGGTTCCCCCTGGAGCACCCACGCAGATGGGGATGGGGCTCCTGGACAGCGATAAACAGTAGATGGTGCAGTTATCCCAGGGCTGCTGGTGGTGAAAACCTCAGCCCATGGACAGCTGGGCTTGCAAGCAGGCAGCCAAAACTGCACCCGTGTCCACTCTAAACTGAGCCAAGAGAGTGACTGCCTTCCCTGCTAAGATACTGCCAGGCACATACACTGTTCCTGTGTCATTGGCAAAGCCATTAAAATGGAATCTCAAGACTTCAACTAGCTCCATTGTATTGATAATGACACAACCCCATTTCCTGGTAACAAATGGAAAGAATATTCCCTAGCAGGGACCCAACCCCCAACAGATACAACTTATAAAATTTTTTAATGTGAGGGGTTTGCTTGCCTTTGCCCAGGGGGAAGGGAGTTGAAAGTTCTTTCTAAGACTCTGTTCACCGCGTGAGGCTTGATGAGCTTAACATCGACAGATTGGGAGTTGCCAGAAAGCTACACAGGAGATAAGTGACCATTAACAAACATTAAGGAACATCATCCCTGAACATCACCTCTGGAGCAGTCAGAGACACCTTGTCTGGGAAAAGACTGGTAAGAATGAGGACCACATCAGCATCGAAGGTGAAGGGATCAATAACCAATAGGAGATGGAATATTAAGAATTGTGTAATTTAAGACCAATGAATGTGTAGTTCTTTGATTTTTGTCTGTATAAAGATGGGAAACATCAGGTAAAATGTTATGTGTGATGGAATGATTTTCATTGCACAGCCTGGGCATGTGTGGATGAAATGACTTCTATTGCACATCCTGGCCAGAATAAAGTAATGCCTTGATTCTCCAACACTAAAAAGATGTTGCTGGAGAGTTTCTGTTTTTCCTGCAGTTTCGGTGACACCTTTCATAACAAGAGAGGCTAAAGCAGTAATTATGAAATTATGAGGTATAAAATTCTTACTTGCCTGACAGCCTGGTTAATCGGTTAGTTCTTTTTACTTCAGGATTGGTATAAATTTTTACTTTCACCTAAGCATATTTGCTTAGAAACTGTAGTCACGGATCCTAAGCAACATGGTTTTAACTGTTCAGTCAGTTCAACAGTTGAAGAGAGAAAATGGAGAGTTACGTTGTGAATGGTGCCTAAAATTGGGCATAATTTAGCTTTCAGTTGGCTGGAAGAAGATGAGATGATGCTGTAGGATATCAGTAGCCTTCAGGGGAGAAGATTCTTTGTACCTGCTTGTACTTCACAGCTGAGAACTGAGAAGGCAAAGAACGGCATGGCAAAATGCAGTATGTACTTAAGTATTTTGGGAACAGGACTGTGTCCAGGTCACAGAGTAACTGTAACATCTCATACAGATGGTTTTCTGAGACTTAAAAGGTGGTTCTTCAAGTATATACTGTAACTACTCAAGATAAATTGCAGCCAGTAAAAGTACCTGTTTTCAAGTGACTTGGCCATGTCCAGAATGAAACTCAGAATCTCAAAGGAGGTTTCTACTTGCATCATCTCAGTGGACCTTGGGAGATACAAGCAATTCAACAAATAAAAATAAATTTTAAAGTAGTGTATCAGGGTTGGGAAGTAGGAATTTGAAAATGGGGACAAGGAAGCCAGTGGAAGGGATCCCAAGATCAGGATAATGAGAAGTTTACAAAAACAAGTTGTCTTAGTTTGAAAGAC